>JAEANM010002152.1:7671-25331 GCA_017656035.1 Myanophis thanlyinensis
ACACACACACACAGAGTGTATATTTCAATCTTGTTTTTACAGGTCAGTTTATGCCTTGTCATCTGTTTAGTATCTACGCTAAAATTACTGAAATTAGAGTAGGTTAAATAATAGTGTTATAAAAATAAACAACTTGGCAAATTGCCTCTTTATATTTAGAATTAGCATTGCATATTAGAGTAATTGGTTTTAGGAGTGTATTCAGGGAGTCTGGTCTGAGACTGTATTTTAGAACGTAGAATGCAGCAACAATCAATTTCCCAATTTCAGCGTTAGGACACTATTGCAGATGAATAAATTAATTATAACAATTGCTGTAGTGATACTAATAGCTGACAGCAACTAAGGATATTGTAGCCCAAAATCTAACTTGGAACATGTTTTTATCTGCTTTCTGTACATGAATTAAATATCTTTTACCATTAAAGAATGGTACCATTGAAGAATGGATGCATGGAAGGCTGATCAGGGAAAAGTAAAGCTGACCACCTGATTTATTTTTGAACAGAGTTTCGATATAAATGTCCTTATTTGATGTAAAAAAAAGGATCTAATCTAGGGCTTAAAGAACTGGTATTTTAATATTTCACTCTTATTTACTAATAAATTCTCCCCCCCCCATGAAAAATTGCATAACTAGAAAAAGGATTTCTTGTAGCATTTTGCAAATGTGAGTAATATTTACACATGTAACAACTGGGAAGTATAAAGGGGCAAGATACGAAAAAGTTAGATGGTGCAATAATAACTTCAGAGAAAGTTATATACAAGGTTGCAGTTCCAAGTATACAATGTAGGAAATAGTTCTCCCCCTCAGCAGACTCTTGGAGGTTTTTCCCCTAGTTAAATTGGAATGGTACTGCAAGTAAGTATTTTCTAATAAGCAGGATACTGTATTCTTACATACTGGCCTTAGATAATGGTAGCTTGAGTGTCACTTTACTCATGTTCTAACATTTGCAAGCAAATCTTACTGTTTGAAATTTCAGAATGAATATCTTACAAAAATGCTAGTTTTTCTCATCCAGTGGAAAGGTTTCAGATCCAAAAGAAAATGGCAGTGTTGACCAGAGTCTTGGCCATGGGGGGGAGGGGATGGAGTGGGGGCAAATGCAAAGACAGCACCAATAGAAAGCAAGTTCCCCCACTTTTGTATGTGCATTCTGGTGTTCCATAAATAAAAAGAGTGGAATTTATGCACAAATTTGTCATTTTGACAATGTTCCTGATGCCTCTGATGCCGAGTGCTCTTCAGGCGATTCTAGTAGCCTGGGAAAAGTTGATGTCTGATATCCTTTTTAGACATAACTGCTGTTAAATGATAAGCTTCTGCATTGCTAGAGTTCTGGAAAAAGTTGATAGGGTTAGAATCAGCCAGGTAGAAATTGTAATAAAAAAGCAAAATTTCCTAAACTAAATTCTGATGTACTTGGTTCTAAACAAATCTCCAGGGTGAAAGGACTCTTTGGAAAGTAGTCATAGTTCAAATTCTTTTTTTGCAATCACCACCTGCCTAAGCTGACAAAAAGGAAGAATATCCTCAAAAGTTCTTAAGTGGGCAGCATTATAATGAAATTAGTCTCTGTAACATAAATTGTTGATTATATACAGGAGCGTATTCAGGTTGAACAGCTCTCTAGTTTAGATAAATCAGAGAAATGTTGACATTTACATGCTAATATCTGTTTAAAAAAGGCAGACTTAACTTAGGAAACTCAAATGTCACAATGAGATAAGACCTTGTCTCTGGGGTGCGTGCATGCTACAACTATCTGAGAGTTGGAAGCAAGTGGTTATGAAGTCTTAGTTGTTTTTGAATGACATTTTTTGGTATTAGATGCTAGGATATTGACCCTTTTTAAATGTACAAATAGTATCTTCATGTATGTACTGAAAAATTTACATACCGGTACATATAGATCTGGTCATATGATTGCAAAATGGTTGCTTCATAGAACTTTCCCAGCATCCTTCACTGCTATTCACTGAGACTACTTGGAACTGTATTCAGTAACAGTATGTGCTACTTATGTGAGATTATTCATTATCTTTTGATAAAGTAACTATGGTTATTACTTAACTATAGTTTCAGTCACACCTCTTCTGCATTAAGGCCATTGAAGAACAATTCCTAGTATCAAAGAAATTGTGGATGGGCATTTGAGTCCCTACTATTGTACCATGCACACTTAAAAGTTCTGTGAACTGATCATTCTTAAAATATATTTCATGGCAGACATTTATGAATAATACCCGGTATTGCAATAGAAGTGTTGTGAGACAAATGGAAATTTGATCATTAAAAATAGAACTTTGCACAATTTTTATTATTTATATAATATTAAAAAACTCTGAGTGCTATAAGTGATCTTATCTGAGACAATCCATTGTCTGTAGGTATAAATGTTAATGTTGCTGCCCTAAAACTCTTTTTTGAATTAATTGTCCCAAAATACACATGCTTACATATGTTTACAGTTTTAAATTGGATATATGTCTAGATTTACTTGTAGCCAATGTTTGATCTTTGTTTTTGTTTTTTGTTTTCAAAATACTTTTGTCTTCATATTTGCATTGTGACAGGAAAAGTCTGAAGAATGTACTTCCTTTTGAAAAATTCCATCAAGATTGTAAATATGAGTTGGTAGCAGGAGAAAGGTCATTACTAAATTTGAACATGTGACATCCATTTCAAAAGTAGAAACACAAAGGGTATTATGGAAAATATATTAGAATTGACTGAACTCCTATTGTGCTTTTTGTAGGCTGGAGGCAAGGCTGGCAAAGACAGTGGAAAGGCCAAGGCAAAGGCAGTATCTCGCTCGCAAAGAGCTGGGCTTCAGGTAAGTTTTCAGGCAGTCTTTCACAGACATGTTTATTTGTGTTTTCTCACAGTCCTAATTAAATTTGGGAAGTGCAGCACGCTCTGTTTGGGGCATAGAAGCAATCATTATTTATTATTTAATTAGGGGTGTCCAACCATGGCTACTTCAAGATCTGTGGACTTCAACTCCCAGAATTCCTCAGCCAGCCATGCTGATTTAATTTATTTAATTTTGTAATAGATCGTCTTAACTGCTTTTTCAGTCAGACCGAATTCTAAGTATCTCTAAAATTCTGTTCACCTGGATAAAAGAAGGCTGGAACTGCGTTAGGTGGAGTTCCTTCTCTTTTCCGAGGTTGATTGATAAATAAAATTAAGCCCCATTGTGGTTTGGCTTATATTGTCCTAGCTACATATATTTAAAAAAAAACCATTCTGGTTGGTTTTATGTCTCTACCAAAGCAAGTGTTAGTAGATATTTCTTTCCAGATGATTGGAGTGTGACTTGGCTTTCTTTTTAATCAGTTCTTGCCCTTTCTTATTAATCGGTTTTCCTTATGCTATATTTCTGGCTATATTCTGTCAACAGAAAGTTGCCCTTTTTAAGCTATCAAATCTGGGCTGCAGAAATGGCACTAGATGGCAGCATCTGGTGGTTGCCCAGAATTTTGAGAGCCTGATACTAGTCTTTGTGTGGCTTTTCAGTTGGTCGTTAATGAGAGAGAAGATGTGCAAAGATGTTTCCATATTTCTGGTGGTGGTGGGCAACTTTAGGCCACAGGCTTTAAGTCTGACCTGTGGAAGCTTTAAATGCAATCCTCTCACACACTCACGCCCTAAAAAAAGATTATAACTTTTAATGCAACAGAAGTGAAAAGATTATGCATGACTGGATTCTTCCGCATGCCACTCAAAAGCTCAGATTAATTTTTAGTTGTGTAAAGATAATGTACCTTTAAGAGTTGTTGAATAAAGGGAGCCGTGATTTTCCTTTCCTCCACCAAATGAACTTAAGGCTAGCCGTTCTATATATATCGGAATGCTTGCCCTAAAACAGTGACCCAGAGTCATCCCAGGCAAGTGATTTTCTTTAGAGAGGGCATTCATTCCAGCTCCTTTATCTATGCACTAGTGACCCAGGGCAGGGGTGGGCAATTACGGCTGGCTCAGGAATTCTGGGAGTTGAAGTCCTGGAATCATGAAGGAGCCGTAATTGCCCACCCCTGACCCAGGGGAATGAAAAATACCCCGTCTCCTAAATTTCCTCTAGATTGAAGACACTCCAGATTAGATGCTAGAGGAGGAAGCCCACATCAGAATGCTTGCAACCCGAGTGGGCTACTTAAAAAGCAGGCAGGACTGTACTTTGTACTGCCTAACAGCGCCTGAGGGAGAACTATGCTTCACTGAACTGGGTATTTAGAAGAATTTCTCAGGAAGATACTTGTTCTCTGGCAGTTGCAGCCATGCGAAAGAGGAAGCTCATTGCCCTTGCTGACTCTTTGGCTTTCCTTCCATCAGAGACATTGCTTCTGCAGAACTTTGAAGTTCAGGAGGCTTTTTTGGTCCCGTCTACAATGTGGCTGTTTCACTGGATTCCACATACATCTTTTAAGAAAGAGAAAAGATCTCTCTTTACTCTTGTCCTCATTCCGGAGCTCTGAGTTCCTAAATTAAGTTTACCTATCCAAAATGTCACATTAGTTTCTAGAAGGAAGCACCTTAATTCCATATTTTAATCTTATTTCAGAAGCTACCACCCAAATAATGTTTCCCTTCTCTTGCATCAGTTGTTTGCTGTTTATGACAGTGAACTTTGTACAGGTTTCTGTTCTTTTATTGATTTATAACAAAGTAGCATTAAGGAGAAAGCTCTTCTTTCCATAAACACAGACTGGCATCTTATTCTTGATGGGAATTTGGAAATTAGAATATGTTAGTTAAAAATAGTTTTGACGAATCATGTTCTTTCCTATAGTAAAAGCATTCTGGTTGTATTATAAAGTAGTGTTTATACCTCATATTACTTTGACATGGGATTTTAATCCTGTCTATTTTACAAGATCTGCTGCATTGCCTTAGGTTTGTAGATCACAAATTAATACTTTTAAAGTTAAAAAACCATATCCACTTATGAATGATGACCTTATATAATGTCAATGCTAGTTTGCCAACATTATTAATAAATCTTATACCAGAGAACTCCAGATTTTTATGCCTATACCTTGAACTCTGCCAAATAAATTGTGTCATTTTTCTTAGTTGCAGTTCCAGTAATAGTATACTTTGGCATTTAGTTGTCTGATGTTTTCTTTAAAAAAGCAAACCAGCCACTTATATCCTGACTATATATTACTATAGGGCAGTAATGGCAAACCTTTTATTTACCGAGTGCCGAAAAGTACGCACTTTGCATGTGTCATCCACACTTGAGTGCTGCTCCTCCCTGTGCGCTGCATATGCAACTGCACATCTGCACATGCATGTATCTTTTGCCCATGCAATGCATGTATGCTGTGTGCATACATTCATGCACACATGAGCAATTGTGTGTGTATGTGCAGGAGAGCTCTGAAGACCAGCTGGATTTCTTGCTGTAATCACACACAGTCACGCATGCATACATGTGCAATCGCATGTGCATGCTCAGCTGAAGGTAAGTTGGCCGACAGTTTGTGTGCCCAGCAAGATGGCTCTGCGTGCCACCTGTGGCACCCATCCCATAGGTTCGCCATCATGGCTATAGGGTATGCCTGGCTTAAGTGCCTTCTACATCTCTGGAAACAGGTCACAGATACGGACTGTCAGTGAAAGCCTCTTGAAAGGGCCTGTGTGCTAAAGCCGTCCTTTTGCTTCTAGTTCCCAGTGGGCCGTATCCACAGACACTTGAAGACTCGCACCACAAGCCATGGGAGGGTTGGCGCTACAGCGGCCGTGTACAGTGCTGCAATTCTTGAATACCTCACTGCTGAGGTAGGTTGCTGGATGGAAGATGTGATAGTCCTCTCATGTTTGGGTATTGAATGCTTCAGTTTTTTATACGTACCATTTCTTCATTTTCCTGAACATTTGTTTCATTTGGTCTAGTCTAAAATTTGCTTGCAAGCTTACAGGGGGGTTTTTTGTTGCAAAAAGCTATTTTATTGTATGTCTTTCTGTTTATATTTATAAGCATCATTATAAACACACCAGAAAATTTAGAACACAAAATATTGAAATAGCAAACCCGGTTGTATACGCTTTCCAATTAGAAAGGATTGAGGAAGTTCCCATTAGTTCTCCCTTATGTTTTTAAAACATTTAAAATTGTAATTCATTACAAATATTTCTGAGGAAAAGAACATATTTAATAATAAAGGCATTGCTCGTCAGTGTCTATATTGTTCTGAACTGAACTTCAGGAGGCATGTTTTTAATTGAAGAAAATTAATATTTTCCCTAGCTAAAAAAAGGATGACCCAAAAAGATGTATTTACACTTTATACTGATATAATAATATATGCATTCATTTGTGCTACAATTATTCCTCAAACTATCAATTACATACTTATATCCAACTATGTATTGGCGTTCAAATTCCATAAAAAGCTACCAACATAGTTTTAATCTCCATTTTAATTCACCTGTAGCCTTTATTCTTTTTTGTTACATGGCAAACTTTAGAAAAACACCCTCTTATCAAAACACTTTGCTTTCCTCTAATGATCTTAGCTGCAGTTAATTATTTCCCCTTTTAAATCCAGAGTATGTTCTGTGTGCCAATTTTGTGCAACACCTTAGTACTATTGTGGATCTTATTGATAAGTATAATTGTAATATTCATCTTATCAATATTTTATATAAGAATTAAAAGAAAGGGTTTATGAAGAAAGTGATTCCTGTAAGAGTTATTCGTCCTTTGCATCATTACTTTGAATGTGTCAGGCATGAAAGGCCAGCTCCATATGTGAAACTGCAATTAAACTGATTTATTGCTAAAAGTCTATGCACAGGACTCTTCTCAACTAATGGTCAGCACCTGCTTAGAGTTAGATAAAGGTCAACTGAATTCAAGGCTACATAAGGATTCTAGGCTGATGCCTCTTTTAACTGCCACTCATACAGAACTATAAAATATTTACCGCTATTTGCAAAAATTAAAATAGGTAAATGAATCTAGTTTTTTAAAAAAACTTGGAAACTAAAATATGCAGCTATATTTATTCCAACAGGTGTTGGAGTTGGCAGGCAACGCTTCGAAGGATCTTAAGGTAAAACGTATCACTCCCCGTCACTTGCAGCTGGCAATTCGTGGTGATGAGGAGTTGGACTCCCTTATTAAAGCGACCATTGCTGGTGGAGGTATGTATCGTCGTAGCTTCTGAATTTTGTTTACCCAAGGCAATTCAGTGATGCCTGTGTCAGAGAGTCCCATGTCAGTATACAGGTAGTCCTCGACTCATGACAATTCATTTTGTTTCACAAAGGTGATTTATGACCATTTTTCATACAATCGTTGCAGCGTCCCCGTGGTCATGCGATTTACATTTGGTTGCTTGGCAACTGACTCATATTTATGACAGTTGCAGTGTCCCAGGATCACCCAATCTCCTTTTGCGACCTTCTGGCAAGCAAAGTCAACAGGGAAGCCAGATTCACTTAAAGGTGTTACTAACTTAACAACTGCACTGATTCACTTAATAGATGTGGCAGAAAGGTCATAAAATGGAGCAAAACTCACACATTTCTTACTCTGCAACATAAATTTTGTCTCAATTGTGGTCATAAGTCGAAGGCTATGTGTGCAGGTAATTGGACTACATTCTTTGATGTAAAAAAACTAAATCCAATCTATTACATATGGAGAGAAATATTTGAATGTTGGAAAGAGCATTTGGCAGCAATGAAACTTATGGAGTATTTAACTCAATGTTTCAGGACAGTTGATAAACACTGTACAAGTTTGAAGTTGCCCAACAGTCCTGAATATTACAAAATGTTCCAGCTCATATTTTTGTACAGGGTATTACAATATTACTTTATATATGTAACATCAGTTCTGTACTTTTGTCCTTATGATTTGTCTTTAATTAAAATTAAGACTATTTAGTAGTGCTATATTCCCAGAAAAGCCGATAAACTAAGCACAATGGTGTTTTGCTGCCTGTTAAAGGCCAAATCTTTTCATGTAATGGTTTTTACATTTAATTTATATTAGTTCACACAAACACAACCATTCTATTCTGGCCCGGCCCCTCGGTCAAATTTTAGAAACCATTGTGGTCCGCGAGTCAAAAAGTTTGTCCACCCCTGGTCTAGATCAAACTTTAAACTACCAGAACGAAGACACCTCCTTGACTTTGTCATTGGCCAAAAATAAGTCATTATCGGTACATTTTTCTGGTAGTAACCAGCATGCCAGCAGATAGGCCGGGCTCTCTGTCTCACCACATTCACACCATGTGTTGTTATCCACAAAGAGCCTCCACTTGAGTATATAGCTTTCACATTTAGGTAGTCCGAATCTCAACCTATTCAGAGTCCTCCAAATAGTATAAGGACGTTCTTCCTCTTCCGTTGAAAACCCTTTAAAATCAAAATATTGATTGAAGTGTGTCATTAAAAGAATAGTTGTTGCTTGAAAATGGGAAGTTGGAATGGGGGAGGGAAGAAGAGGTGGGGTTGACGGGTTTGAATAGTATCTTAAATCTTGATACGTGGCTGTTTCTCCTCATCCTTTGTTCTCTCTGCAGGCGTAATTCCTCACATCCACAAGTCTTTGATTGGAAAGAAGGGACAGCAGAAGACTGCGTAAAGAGGCGCTTTCGGCAGCCCGCTTCCTCCCTGTCATTGTACTGTAATTGGGACAGAAGAAATATGGGGATATGTGGAATTTTTTTAAAAGAATAGTTAAATGGAAGAGCATAGACAATTGACTGTAGACTTAAAACATTTGTATGTTCTAGATTTAAAGTTTGACAAAAAAAAAAAGTACCCTGTTATGTGGCAGCAATTTGTGTGTTGATTGGCTAGGTTTCTCCCATGTGTTTTATACAAAAATGGAACTGATAAAACCATTTTTTACAAAATCTATTCTTGTGTGTCATTCTGGTATACAAGTGATAAATCCAGTAAAAAATTAAATTGAAATGTTTAGAACAGTCACACATTCTAAACTTGGATATAGGCCACATTCATGGTTAACTTTGTTTACTCTTGCTTATTAACATAGAGATCAAAGTCCAGATTTTAATGTCACTTAAAATAACTTTTATGAATTTTAACAATACAGCTTTTTTTAAATTCTTTTTGCCTAAAATCTTTTCTCTAAATTCCTATACTGCACAAGCATAGAAAGTGTTGCAGTGTCATACTAGCAAAGATGCCCATCCTGAATTTTGCTGCTCACAGCTGATAATCATTGAAGGTGGTAGCTTTGCAGTGAATACTGCTGTATTATTGAACCAGTATAGTTGCTTTTGTTTCAGTATTATTTTGTTTTGTTCTGACAAACACTTCTTCTGTAACAAAATGCTAAACAAGCAATGCTGCCTTGATTACAACTGGAAATGTTACCACTTTGGTACCCCTCTAAACAAGAGCCAGTGTTTCCACTATTAATTTTCAGAACTGCTTTACACAATAGAATCGTAGGCATGCTGCTGATTAAACATAATGGCAGAATGGTTCTCAAATCTCTCAAATTATTGGCTTACCTATAGTTGTTCTCAAATTAATTTGTATAAATTTTACCTCAGTTATAATTCCAGGATTATTCTGATTAGTAATTAGTAATTTTAGATTAGTTATCTAAAACTATAAAGAATTGCAGTCTTTAAAGGAGATTATTGTTAAGAATTTTGGATTGAAGGAGATCAAATAGAGTTTCGGTTGTTTCTCCATTCCTATCAGTCTGGATGGCTATTTGTATTTTTAAGTACTATTCACTATATTCCTGTGCATTGTAAGTAATTTTAAACATTGTCCTTATTAAAATAGCTTTCAAAAATGCTACATATGGTGAAAGTGAGTGAGATGGAATTATTTAGGGAAGTTAGATGCAACGGCCAATTTGGATACGGAAGGGGACTTTGTGTTACATTTGCTAATTCCATAGTAACTGGTAATTAATAAAATACTGTTCTAACAAAGGCGATATTTATATAACAAAGTAAATCTTTGAATTTGGCATATTTTTTATCCTCAGATGTCCCTTCAGTAACAGTGTTGTAGCAGATTAGCACTGCTATGGTAGGGTTAGGGTGTTTCTTAGGAACATTCATCAATATCACCCTTGTGTAATTGATAAGCTGGACTGAAAGTTACAGAACAGGCAAGGTTTCTGTTACTAAAAGGCTCAGCATTCCAGGAGTTGGAACTTCATACTGAAGATGCTGCAACTTTTTATTTTTGATGATGGATTAACAATGTCAACAATGCTTTGCTAATGAAAGAGGCTGTTTTCTAACAAATAAAAGAGAAAGGATTGATTGGAGTGAAAGGTTATTTTTGTCAGGAGTTGAAAACAATTAATTTGCAGGCTGTTTGTTGAATGCATTAATCACAGTGCAGAAAATTAATACACTTGTTGCTAAGATCCTAATGTGTTTGTTACTTGGCCCTGTTTTTAGGCAGATTAGCTGAAATGGATGTGAGTATAATGGAATACCTGTAGGTTCCAGAATTAATTTAATTTGCTCGTTACTTCTTAGGTGTTGATTGAAAGAAATACTAAACGCCCACAATCAAAATGCCAGTGTCTCGGACAGAAAGGCCACTGAGAAGAAAGGCCTGATTTTCAATCCTAATTAAATTATTTCTCATGCCAAAAGTCTTACCTGGCACTCTGGGGTCCCTGCCAGTAAGAACTGTATAGCTAAATAGGCTTGCAAATAGCTTAGTTTACAGTGTTAAGTCAATCTGGGGTTGACTAGAAAAGAGTCGCTGAATTCAGTTCTTGCAAGCTGTTTGTGGGAATATGGGGACATAGATCAACAACATAGCTTTCCCATGCTCATTAAATATAAAAATGTCAGGAAGAACAGTGGAGCTGCATCCTATAGTTCAGCCTTAAACTAAAAGGTTTGGGAGGAGCAGGGGGACACATAACCATAAAGAGCATAACTTCACCTGCTGGGATTGCTAGAAAAGTTAAAACATTTTTATCAAAAAAATGCTTTTGCCTCAAGTGGTTCCCAAAGGATCTTAAAATCTCCAACTTCAGGGTCAGCTGTTTCACTATAAACCGATTTACCATACAGTGGTAGAGTTTAATTTCCATTTTGAAAGAAAAATGGGAAGATTTTTGGTGGAATGTTCCGTGAATGCCCAACTTGGCCTCAGTGCAAGACTCAGCACCAGTTGAAAGTCCGTCCCACCATGGCAAAAAAGTCCTCGTTGTGCCGGCTGAAATAGGTGCAGAGTCTCTCCAGCAGTAATTCATCCACGGTGGGGTGAGGTCGGCCTTTTGATGGGTCAAGGCAGTGCCGTTCTCCTTCGGCCTGGAGGCAAAAGAAGCCTTTCGTTTCGTTGAAATAAAAATTGTCTGGGCCTAAGTAAGGCTCCAGTCCCAAAAACTGCTCCACGTAACGCATCTCCGAGAGCGGCTGCCGTATTAGGCCGCCTCCATCTACCACGTGAATCTGTGTTGTAGGAAAGAACTCCAGCCACCGAGCCAAGTGTAGCGCGTAGAGGCTCCTTTGCATGGCCTTGTAGTTGGTGTTCAGCTCGTGGCCCCTTCTCAGGATTTCCTCCAGGGACTGGTACGGTTTCTGCCGTGCTTTGCGATTGTAGAGGATCTGGGTGTAATCGGACACCAACCTTTCCACGGGATCCCGCACAATCAAAAGGAGCTTCACAGATCTGTCCATGGTATAAATCCGTTCTGGAGCCTCTAGGGAAGAAAAATAGCCTGGTGTTTTTTCCACAGTGATTTGAGTGCTGTGGGAATTGGGCATCTGTTGGCAGTACCAATCCAAACCCTTTTGGTAATTCTCTTCCACGTTGAAGAAATGTATCTCGGAGTGAGCAGCTGCTATCTGGGGGTGTAGACTCAGCATCTCCAACAAGGCCCGCGTGCCCCCTTTCCTCACGCCAATGATTATGCCTTTGGGCAGCCGCTGCTTCCAATCCTCATCCAGGGCGTCGGACTCGTTCCTTTTCCACTGCTCCAGCAGCTCATTCAAGACATCGGACTCGTTCTTTTTCCAGCTGGTTTCCCAGCGTCCTTCCTGTGTATAAATTTCACACATCTTGAGACACAGCAGCAGCAGGCAAATTCTGGCCATTTCTGAACCTTCTCTGAGATGGGAAGCGACCAGTAGACAGATGCAGTAGTAGAAGAAAACGGCTGGGATTCTCAATCCTTCATCCCTGAGTTTGCTGACAGTTAGATCTCCCCACACACCCCTGCCCCCTTTCTAGCCAAGAAGGGATTCTGTAGAAAAACACTGTTCCACATTCACAGGGTCTACTGCCAGCTGGTATTTCACATTCCAGCGCTCAGTCTCACAGCAATGCAAATTAACCCTTCAGCAGAAAGACAGGAAGTTGTCACCTGAAAAAGACAGAAATATCATCACAAAGCTCAAGTGCCTTCCAACTCTTATTCTGTGACTGAAAGGCCAATGATGCAAGGCGCAAATCAAAATAGGCAGGTACAGGTTGAGCTCACCTTTTGGGCTAAACCGTCACGTATTTGGCTGAGCGTGTTAGCCCAGATCGGTAGTTTGCAAACCGCAACTCGCTCTTGTGTTTGACTGTATGTGATGAATAAAATTTGATTTGATTTGATTTGTTTTTACATTTGTATTTCATCTTTTGGCAAATCGCCCAGAGTTGCTTTATCGGTGACATAAAGGCAGCGTATAAATTTAATAAATAAATATAAGGTCATAATAAATAAAACACAAAAGCTAGTTAGCTTTGGGTTTAATGAGTTCAGGGAAACTTCGGGAAGGATCACTGTATCAAGACTTTAAGGCTCCGGCTAGACCCAGGTCAGTATTTTTCAAATTTGGCAACATTGACGTGAGGATTTCAAACACCAGAATTCTGCATTCAACAAGCTGGCTGGGAAGTTCTGGAAACAGAAGTCCACACATTTTAATGTTGCCAAGTTTGAAAAACTGGAAAAACTGATCTAGGTCGTTGCACAGTGCTAGCACTTTTCTGCCTTTTAAAAATCTGGAGTTATCTAGAGTTTGGAAGTCACCTTCTCTTCCCCCCCCCCCTCCGTGGCTTACCTAGTAAAATATGGATTAAGTTCGTTGGGATAAATCCGGATACACACTTATCCCAAAACTTTGGTTCCTCTTACAGTTTGCTATCGATATAACTTGGACTTCAGGAAGGCATTTGACAAAGTAGACCACAGCCTACATCTTGGTAAGATAGAAGAACGTGCAATAGGCAACACCACCACCAGATGGAGCCACAGTTGCCAGACCAACTGCATTCAGGGAACTATTGTCTACATGGAGGTAGATTCACAGACGACACCAAGCTGAAGGGAATAGCCAACATCTTAGATTTAAAACGGTGTCAAACTCAATTTCATTTAGGGCCGAATCAGGGTTGTGTTTGACCTCAGGGAGGCTTTGGGACATGGCCAGGGGGCTGTCCAGCTCTCAAGTTTCTGTCCTGGGGTGCTCTGCCAAGAAAAACAGGATTCAAAGCTCTGCTGAATCTGGCCCACGGGCTTTGAATTTGACACCCCTGATTTAGAAGATGGGCTCAATATTAAGAAAGATCTTGACAAACTTGAGCATTGGGCTGTCTGCAACAAAATGCGGTTCAGTGGTGGGGAAAAACCAAGATCTTGTACTTAGGAAAATAAATAAATAAATACAGGTATAGAATAGGTGGTAGTTGGCTCAGCAGTAGCTCACTCTGAAAGGGATTTAGGAATCCTGGTGGACAACCACTGAAGCATGAGCCAGCCATGCGCCGCGGCTGCCCAAAAAACCAATGCAGTCCTGGGTTCAGAAGAGGGATAGCATCGAGACCGCGAGAAGTGACAGTACCACTTTAGACCAGGCTTTGCTGGCTGAGGAATTCTGGGAGTTGAAGTCCACAAGTCTGAACGTTGCCAAGGTTGGAGAGCCCTGCTTCAGACTCTACGGGTGGGACCACAGTTGGAATACTGAGTCTAGTTTTGGTCACTGCGATACAAAGAAAGAGGCTGAGACTCTAGAAAGGGTGCAGAGAAGAGCAACGAAGATGATAACGGTTCTGGAAGCTAAACCCTATGATGAACGGTTAAGGGAACGAAACATGTTTAGTCCAAGGCAGAGAAAAATTAAGGAAGAGAAGGTGACATGATGGCTTTCTTCTGTTCAGAGATGAGGGGGATCTCGTCCCCTGAGGACAGGGCGAGAAGCAAAAGACGGAAGTTCATCCGAGGGAGATCCCATCTGGAAATAAGGAGGAATTTCCTGGGAGCCATTAATCAATGGAAGAGCTGGTCAGGGCTCCATCCCTGGAGATTTTCAAGAAACGATTGAATGGCCACGTGTCTGGGATGGGATAAGACCTCCTGCTTTGGGCAGAGGGTTGGACTAGAAGACCTCCAAGGTGCCTTTCAGATCTACAACTCTATCTCTAGTCCGTAAAACTGAGACTTTGACACAGAAATGGATTCCCAGCCAGCTCACCTCAAAACAAACCCTGCAAACTTCTCAGTTGTTACGGTTAAGAGAAATTGGAAAACAGACGGAGCATCCCTACCTGGGGTTTCCTTCCCCGGATGGCACTTTGCTCTCTGCTGCCTTGTAAACCATCCCTCTTCTCTTGCTGCTTTCAAGTGTAATGTTTTCTTTTTACGCTCCAAGGCCTCCTAGCTCAGTTGGCTGTACTTTTTGTCCTTCAAACAAAGACAAACCGACCTCCCGTCCGAGGCTGCGGCTTGCCACATTCAGCGCCAAAGAGAATTCTTCAGTCCTTGTGAATTGAGCAGAAATTGCACAACTCATCTTGGTCTTGCGTAACTAAACAAAACATCAGGAAAATGCTGAATTCTTCCTTCTAGCTCTCAGGTTTCCGTCCCTATAAGATAGCCCTCAACTTAAGACCCCCAACTCGAGCCCAACGTTTATGCTGCTCTGTGAGACGTTTGTTAAGTGAATTTTGCCCCATTGTATGACCTTCCTTTCCCCTGTTGTTAAGTGAATCCCTGCAGTTAAGTTAGTAAAACGGTCGTTAAGCGAATTGGGTTTCCCCCTGCTCATCCGAAGGTCCCAAAAGAGGATCATGGGGAAGCCCGGGATGCTGCAACCGTCATAAATGTGAGTCAGTTGCCAAGTGTCTGAAGTTTGATCGTCTGACCTTGGGATTGCTGCGACAGTTGTGTGAAAAATGGTCATAAGTCGCTTTTATCAATGCCGTTGTAACTTTGAACAGTCACTAAATGAACTGTTTGCTTGCCATCAGAAGTTGTGGGAGTTTCATCTCTGGAAGCTTTCATGAAGAGACTGGACTGCCATTGGTCAGATTTGGTCTAGGGTCTCCTGCTTGGAATGGGGGCGGGTTGGACTAGATGACCTACAAGTTCTCTTCCAACTCTGTTAATCTGTATTGTATCTGCAGTAAGTCGGGGGCTACTGGTACATACATAAATAAAAACTTCAGAGAGCAGCCATAATTCTCTGCAACCCCTCCTGCATTTCCCTCTACAAACTATACACCCAGGTTTATTTTCACTGCACCTTTGCAGGATGCTCAGTTTTGGGTTTTGGCCAGCATTTATTTATTTACTTCTTCATGCAAACAAAAAAGCAACAGCGATTTCAAACAAGGGAGGCCAAACTACCTTTGGGTTAAATGTACCAACCATGTTTGCTTCAACCATCTCGGGGGGTTTCATTTCATCCAGCTTTGTGAATTTCACCCAAACAGGAGGACAAACGACACGGCTGCATTCCTATGGGTGCTGACCCCCCTCCTCCCTTGTTTTCTCACCTCTCCCCCCCCCACAAGATTCATGGAAGCCTGGCCTCCCCTTCCTGTTAAATGAGACCCCCAGGGACCAGCCTGGCCTTCTCGCTTGCGTGGAACTGCCTGCTGAAATCCCTCCCCGGAGCTCAGTTTGGCGTCACTCCGGGCCTTTGGATGCCTTGAATGGCGTGAGGAAGTCGCCTCGAGGCCCCTTCCAGTTTCACCAGTTGCGTCTGCTGAGCTCTAAACCAGTTCACGGCTGCTAAAAAGCCAATGGGAGGGGTTTGCTGATGGGAGGCGAGAAGCCCAATATAAGGTCTCCTGCTTGAGAAGAGGGTTGGACTAGAAGACCTCCAAGGTCCCTTCCAACTCCCATTCCATTCATTTTCAGTTCTGTTCTGTTCTATTCCTTGTTTTCTATTCAATCCCATTCCATTCTCTGTTCTGTTTCACATTTTCCTTTCTACTCCATTCTATTCTCTGTTCTGTTCCATTCCACATGCTCCATCCCATCCCATCCCATTCCCATTCCATTCCTACCCCTACTCCCATCCCCATCCCATCCCATTCCATCCCCATCCCATTTCATCCCCATCCCATCCCATCCCATTCCCATTCCATTCCTACCCCTACTCCCATCCCCATCCCATTCCATTCCATCCCCATCCCATTTCATCCCCATCCCATCCCACGGAACCAACACTGGTTTCATGGGACCCACACCACCAAGCCTTCCCTAATTAACCTGGGCTACCACTGTAGCCTGCAGTTCTTTCAAGTTGTTTATTTTGACTGGGACTCTTTCCTGATGGAGATAACTCTAGACTGGATGTCTCTATCTAATGATTTTGTAACCTGTAACAACTTCTTCTTTTTTTTAATTTTAAAAATGTTTATTGATGATAAACATTTCTGGGCCACACTCATTCTTTTTTTCTATGAAGCAGACCCTCCTAATAGTCCAGGGAATACATTGAGGATTGTTTATACTGGCAATCAAATAAGATGCATTCTTAACATGTGAAGAAAATTCGGCAAGGCAGCCAAGGCGTATTTAACAATAATTACTTTATTGATCTAAGAAAGTAAACATTTCCAATACGTTGCAATGATATACCTGTGCAATTAAATTTATGTTGCATAAGAAAAGCTACTGGGAAGATGGATTTTAAAGAAAAGTGTTTTCTCCAAGGAGGAGACACGGGCTGAGGATTTGGAAGATAGGACATCACTACAGCAGAAATAGACAACTTTTAGCACTAAGTCACACTTTTTGTGCCAGCCCACAAATGTTTTAGAAAATAGGTCAACTCCCTCTTCTCTGTGACATCCCCTCAAATATTGCAAGACTGCTGTCACGTCGCCTCCAGTCCTTCTTTTCGTTAGACTAAACTAGACGTGCCCACTTCGTGCAACCATTCATCGGATGGCTTTAACTTCCAGTCCCCTAATCATATCTGTTGCTCTTCGGTGTGCTCTTCCTAGGAACCCATAACACAAAGCTGGAAGGGACTTTGGAGGTCTTCTAGTCCAACCCCAAGCAGGATACCATTTCAGACCAATGGTTGCCCAGTCTCTTTTTGAAAGCCGCCAACGATGGCGCGCACCCACAACTCCTGAAGGCAACTTCTGTTCCATGGATTGGTTGCTCTCTCGTTAGTTCTAGGTTGCTTCTCTCCTTGGTTAGTTTCTACCCACCGTTTCTCATCTTGCCTTTTGGTTCAACCCTCTCATCTCTTTAGGAGCCCCTCAAATATTGGAAGATTGCTATTATGTCTCCCCTAAGTCCATCTTTTCACTAGACAAATTTCAAATTCAAATTCAAATTTCATTGGTCACATGCACAGTCATACATGGTACAATATGCAGTGAAAGGCTTACGCAGCCATTCACGACCACAGGTAAGTTAGGGCAGAATGGGAGG
>JAEANM010002153.1:0-25328 GCA_017656035.1 Myanophis thanlyinensis
CCCCCTCCCTCCCTCCCTCCCTCCCTCTTTCCTGTTTCTCCTCCCTCCCCCTCCTTTTCCCTTCCTCCTTTCTTTTGGCTGCACCGCCAGGCAATCTACAAACAGACCGCGGAGAAGAGGAGGGGGCTACGGAAACGGGCGCCGCCAAGCCCATCCGAGCTGCCGGGGCTGACGGAAGGAGCAGCTGCCAGGGCCGCCTGGGCACGTGGGAAGTGCCAACTGGGGGGGGGGAGGCATCTCTTTGGTGATGGGCAGAAGAAGGAAGGGCTTCCTCCAGCAGGGCCAACGGAGCTGGCTGGCACAGGGCACCCGCCCGCAGGAAGGCCAGGAAAGGTTTGTCTCCGGGGAGGCGCTCGGGGTGCGGTGTTTGTGTGTGCGCTCCCACCTGCAGGCACAGATGCTTAAAAAAAAAGATGATTGCAGCATAAAAAGGAGCGGGCCTTTGGTTTCACAGCTGCAGCCCACATCCTCCCCCCTCTCCCCCCACCCCCTGGTCATTCTCTGCTTGTGACGGGAAAGGCTCTGCTGCCCCCCGAGGGTGGGGTGGGAGCTAGTGACCGGCCAGTGCCGCTCACACCCTTCTACCTGAGCGTGGTCCAGCTGCTCATTGCTCTTCCCTCAGCTTCCAAACGGCCTTCAAGGGCAGCCCCATGTGGAGCGCATTGCTGTGGCCAAGCACCAAAGGGGCTGAGGCTGGGTGACTGTCTGAAAGGGCCCGGCCAGAAGGAGCTCTCCAAAGGCTTTCCCTTCCCTAGGACCCCTGCTAGGTCTCTGGGCTGGGGGGGAGGGGCTTCTTCTCTGCTCTAAAAGGGGCCCCCAAACAGCACCCCCCCCCTCCCCACCACCATCCAGGAGGAAACCAAGAAGCGGCTTTGAAATTGCTCCTGATCAGCCCTGTTGCAGATCACATCCGATCCCGGGATCTTGCTCACCCCCCACTTCCCCCTATGGCAGGTTCTCTGCCCCTCTCCTCCCCCCATCTCCTTCCAGGCTGCCGTTTGATTGCCCCCCCACTGGTTCCACACCTTCCCCACTCTTGCTCGCGGTTTCCATGGTGACCTTGCTGAGAATTCAGGCGGGCTCCAGCAGGCAGCCCACCACTCTGCCTTTCGGGATGTGCTGTGCGTCTCTTGGTGCGCGTGCGCATGCGTGGAGACACATCGCTCCAGCTTGCCAGGTAGCTGGTCTCCGCTGAGGCTGCAGAGGCCAGCCGGCCGGTTCCCTAGCCCCACCCTCAGGCCGGAAGGGCAGTTTTGTGACCCCTCCAAGGGGGTGGGAAGCAGGCAGAGGCTCAGGGGCCAACCTGCAGGGCCCCTGGCTGGGTTGGGCTGCTTGCAAATGAAAATGTGGGAGATTCACAGAGGCCAAGGCTGCAAACCTCAAAGGCATAAAAAAAATGTCTATGGAGCGTGTCTCAACCATTCATGGTCCTCCCAAAGGTGCTTGGGTTTTTCTTTTCCCTTGAAAAGGTTTCACTTCTCATCCAAGAAGCTTCTTCAGTTCTGGAGAAGTTCTGAAGAACGGAAGAAGCTTCTTGGATGAGAAGTGAAACCTTTTCAAGGGGAAAAAAAACCCCAAAAGAAGTCCAGCTGCCTTTTGGAAAAAGCACCTTTGGGGCAATCTCAATGCAGGTGGCAGGAGGGAGGTGCAGCTGCTGGCGGCCCAGGTTTCAACACCCCCCCACCCCCCGAATCCTTCTGGGCCAGGATCCCATGGAGAGCAGCACTGCTAAGCTCTGGGCCAGGGGCAGACAATGTCCTTTTCAAATATATTTTTATTATTAGATTTATTAGATTTTTATCCCGTCTTTATTATAAGTAGCTCAGGCTGGGGTATATGCCTATTTTCTCCTCTGATTTCCCACACAATAACAACCTTGCGAGGTGTGTAGGACTGAGAGAGAGGGACTGGCTCAAAGTCACCCAGCCGGCCAAAGGCAGGGCTAGAACTCCCAGTCTCCTGGTGATTGGCTCAAAGCCACCCAGCTGCTTTCCATACCTAAGGCAGGGCTAGAACTCCCAGTCTCCGGAGTGTTTGGTCCAAAGTCAGCCAGCCAGCTTTCGTGCCTAAAGTGGGACTAGAACTCCCAGCCGCCTGGCTTCTATGCCAGCACTTTAACCACCATACCAAACTGACTCTCTTTTAACATTGAGTGCACCTAGGAACACAGCAGCACCGGGCAGGATCTCATCCCAGGGAAGGGTGGGGGGCTCAGCTGGGCTTTGCAAGGAGGGGCTGAGGTACATTCCAGCCTTGCAGCCACCCCAAACCCCCAGTTCGCCTAACGTCGGCTCCTCTCCCCCCCCGTCTCCCCCCCCCCCCAGGTAAGCCTGCTTTCCTTCCACTTCTGTGTCTCGCTGGCTCCGTTCACTGTCCCACGCAGCCGCCACTTCCCACCCACCTGCATTGTGTTACCTTGGCTCAGCTCACAATCAAGACACTCTGCAGCTAGCTTGCCCCCCCCCTCTCCCCTGCCCCCCTGGGGGGGGATATTTGCTTTGTTTTGTTGTTTTATGAAAAGGGAAAGGGCGGAGGCAGGGAGACAAAGCAGGAGCCTAAGGAGGGGGAGAGGATGAGGCCTCCTCCAAGCTGCTCCCCTCCCCCCACCCGCCCTCCCCTATATAAGGCAGGTCATAGGGGTCTTGGTTGCTCTCAAGAAGCCCCCCCCCCAACTTTGCTGCATTCCCCAACAGAGTCAGTCCGGAGCCCGGAATCAAAGCTGGAAAAATGAAAGATGGCGACAGGTTTCTACAATACTCTACAAGTAGTCCTTGATTTGATTTACAACAGTTTCATTTACTGACCGTTCAAAGTTACAACGGCACTGAAAAAAGGGGACATGGCCCTTTTTCATGCTTGAGACCATTGGAACGTCTCCATGGTAACGTGATCAAAATTGGCAGCTGACTCGTATTTCTGACGGGTACAGTGTCCCGGGGTGTGTGTGTGTGTGTCGTGTGATCCCCTCTGCCACCTTCTGACAAGCAAAGTTTCACTTTAACAACCATGTGGCTAACTTGACCAATCAATCAGTCAGAATAGAGCTGGAAGGGACTTTGGAGGTCTTCTAGTCCAGCCCCCTGCTCAGGCAGGAGACCCTATGCCATTTCAGACAAATGGCTGTCCAGTCTCTTCTTAAAAGCCACCAATGATGAAGCACCCACAACTTCTAGTGGTGAGTTGTTCCACTGGTTAATCGTCCTCACTGTTGGGAAATTCCTCCTTAAATCCAGGTTGCTTCTCTCCTTGATAAGTTCCCATCCATTGTTTCTTGTCCTGCCTTCAGGGGCTTTGGAGAATAAGTTGACCCCCTCCTCTTCCTTACAGAAGCCCCTCAAACACTGGAATGCTGCCATCCTCTCCTCCCTAGTCCTAGACTGGCCTATTGCTGTAATATTGCAGAATTACACTAATTCACTTGTGGCAAAAGCAACAAACAAAACATTAAAATGTTATGATATTCATGTAGTTCAGTGTTTCTCAACCTTGGCGACGTTAAGATGTTTGGACTTCAACTCCCAGAATTCCCCAGCCAGCTTTGCTGGTTTGAGTTGAAGTCCAAACATCTTGACGTCGCCAAGGTTGAGAAACACTGATGTAGTTACTTTACCAAGCACATCTAAATAATATTCAAGTAACCAAAACATCTTTACGTTCCCCATGGCATGTCACAAGGTTTGAGCCAAACACATAATATTTGGAAATCGAAAAGTTGAAAAATTTGACAGGCCCTACAGTTGTGGCAAGAAAGGCCTCAAAACGGGGCAAAACTCACTTAACAGCCGTCTCACTTAGCAACAGAAATGCTGGGCTCAATGGTGGCCACAGGTTGAGGACTACTTGTAGGCTGAAATAGGGCGAGGGGGGACACACGGTTCAGGATCGGTGCGTTGCTCACAAATGTTGATGGAAGAGGCATTTGTGTTCCTGAGCGGCGGGAGACGCCTCTGAATTCGACTTGTGAGTCAGGGAAACTGAGACCAGAGTCCAAGTAACGCGGTGACAATCATGCACCGTTGGAAATCCCGAAAGGCTGAATTACTTCATGGGGAAAAAACAAAAATCTGTCTCTGGGTTGCTAAGAGTCAGCACGGACTGGGTGGCACGGCATTGGTCAGATCCAGAGAGTTTAAGTTTAAGTTTATTTTGATTTATATACCACCCCCTCTCTCTAGGGACTCGGGGTGGTGCACAGCCAGTAAAAACATAGATACATAGATAACAATTTAAAAACCCGTTTAAAATAATTAAATGACGGCTGTCTATTAAAAAGCATTATCATTATAAAATTTCAATTTCAATTAAAATCAGTTAAAAATAATATTAAACGATTAAAAATATAAGCAAATTTAAAATAATTTAATTTAAAATTAATTCAATTAAAATTAAAGTAAGATTTAGATTAAAACCCCTAGGTCTTAATCTTTCTTTACAACAGCATAGACTGGAATTGATTGAGATAGGAGGCAAGGGATGTCTCAGCTTGGCCTAGTGGTTAAGACGCAAGGCGGGAAGCCAGGAGGTAGTGAGTTCCAGTTCTGCCTTAGCCATGGAAGTTGGCTCTGTGACCTTGGGCTAATCACCAGGAGATGGGGAATTGTAGTCTCATCACAGGTATGAAAGCCAGCTGGGCAACCTTGGGCCAGTCACCAGGAGGCGGGGAGTTCTAGTCCCGTCTTAGGCACGAAAGCCAGCTGGGCGATTTTGGGTCAATCACGGGGAGACAGTGAGTTCTAGTCCCGCTTTAGGCATGAAAGCCAGCTGGGTGACCTTGGGCCAGTCACCAGGAGAGGTGAGTTCTAATCCAGCCTTAGGCATGAAATCCGTCTGGATGGCTTTGGACCAATCACTCTCTCCCAGCCCAACCCACCTCACAGGGTTGTTGTGGGGAAAACAGGAGGAAGGCGTACTGGGATTCTTGACAGCCTGAGTTATTTATGAAAAGAATAAAGATGGAATTAAAATAAAATCATGAAAACTCAGGACAAAGAGAAAGCATCTCAGAGAGGGGGCTATCCAGTCCGGAATGCATCCAGAAAGGGGAGCCCCCTCCCTCTTCTCTGGGCCAGGGGTCCCCCATCTGACCTGCTCCATCCCTCCCTGGCAGGGAGAGGAGAAACCCTGGCCTGCTGCTCCTGAGTCTATTGTTATTTTTTCCCCTTCCTCAAAGCAATAATCTATCTGACAGAGAGGAATACAGTAATTGCTCCCTGGATTTGGACGTCTTCTTAATGAACTCTAAAATCCGGTTTCCATTTTTACAGCCGTGTCACACTGACATTCAGTTGCAACTCAGCTGCTATTACACCCTCACTGGTGCCATTGTCTAACCAAATAACCTTGGAGGTCTCCAAGTCCTGAAGCAGGAGAACCTGCCTATATCAATCCAGATAAATGGCTGTCCTGTCTCTTCATTCATTTGTTCATCCGTCTGTCCATCTATTCAATCCATCCAATCCATCCAATCAATCAAATTCATTCATTTATTCATACTTTAAATTTCCTACTTCTTAATCTTCAGAAATATCTCTGAAACAATGACCCAACAGGACACAGGTTGTCTAATTGTACTTATAATCACCATAACAAAGATTGGAAACCAGCGTAAAAAGACTGTCTTTTAACCACTTTGTTCAAATTGTTAAAGGGAACTAACTCCTTTTAGCTTTCTCTTTGATTTCTTTTTTCCTCTTAATTAGTCTGCAACAGATTTTATCTGTCTTTATACAAAAAAAACCCTTTAGTCTCACAAACGCACACACTTTTTCATAATACGCATTATGCAATCCGAAATCGACAGAACATGCAAGCAAGATGTGCTGCTTTGTGACTGGAGACCGGAATGCCAAAATTGGAAATATTAAGGAGGAAAATAGAGTTGGATTGTATGATTTAGAAAACAGAAAAGAAGCAGTAAACGTTCTGCCAATCCAATGATCTTTTCATTGTTAACATTCTTCCAGCAACCAAAACAACACCTATACACATGGACAACATCAGATGGAGTGCACAAAAACTAAATTGACTCTATGATTGGTACAAGGGAGGTGAAATAGTTCAGTTATAGCTGCCAAGATGTGGCCTGATCGAGGACCCTGAGATATTGTTTCTGATGCATGCTGGACCTTTGAGAAAAAGGAAAGAATATCCTAAGATAGTCAGTCAAGAAACTACCAACTCAGACAAACAACCAGGCAGTAAATAATAGTCTAATTAAGGAACCACCAAAATCACTCCCACCAACACTGACAGGGCAAGCTGTGATATATAAAGAGAGAGCTAGCCCACTCCCTTTTAACACTGATGAAGTTCCCTAGCTGGGTTATGAAGTGTGCAAGAAAACAACCACGCTTAGACCACCAAGAACTCACAATTCTCTCCCTGCTCCTCCTGCAAACTCCACTCCCTTCTAAACCCGATGATGTTACCTAGTTGGGTCATGAAATGTCTGCATGGAAAAGAACCAAGCTCAGAGAGCACCAAGGACCCCACAATATCCAAAAGAAGTCTGTATGTGTTTCATTGATTACAGGAAAGCCTTTGGTTGCGCTGATCACATCAAGCTGTGGAAAATGCTCAGAGAAATGGGAACCCCAGAACCTCTTAAGACCTTCATGAGAAACTCATATACAGGCCAAGAAGCCACAGTCCAGACAAACAGGGTGAAACAGATGGGCTCCAGGATGGCAAAGGAATGTGATAATGTTGTGTCCTCTTCCCTTATTTATTCAGCCTGTATGCTGAATGTATGCTAAAGGAAACTGAACTGGAAGGAAAAAAAATGCGGTTTTAAAACTGAAGGAAGGCGATGCTATTCCGATAGCTAAGGATGAAATAAGCATTTCACTGCATATTGTACCATGTATGACTGTGTATGTGACCAATAAATTTGAAATTGAAATTGAATTGAACACGATCTGGAAGCTCTAGTAATGAAAACCAAGGAGCACAGTGGAATAAAAATGGGACCACAATTAAACGTAAGGAAAACTAAATTAAGGACAAGAGGCATGCAGCAACCACACTGAAGCGGTGGATAGCTTCTGGTTTTTAGGATCCACTATCCATACGTAGTAAAGAAAGCATCCACCCAGGAATATGCTGCAGACTAGCACTTGGCAGAGTGGCAATGAAGTCCTCTTCAGATGCTGGGATATGTCAATATCTCCAAAGATCAGAATCGTGCAGATAAACGCTTTCCTTGTGACCGAATGGGAGAGACAGTTGGACTTCGAAGAAGCAGGATGGGAAGAGCATTGGGGCTTTTGAAGATGGGTGCTGGAGGAGAACATCGTGAATAGTCAAGAAATCAAGAAAATGCATTATAGGGAAGAAAAAAAAATCAATCCACGAATCTTACTTGAGTCACAAAGGACCAAATCTCAAATTATCCTATTTTTGACATGATTTCCAAAGACCTACCACTCTTGAGAAGTCCATAATACTGGAAGATAAGAAAGGAAAAATCAGAAGGAGATGATCGATGGCATGGTGGATGGATTTGATTTCAGTGGTGGTCAATGCATTGTTGGAAGGCCTGAAGAACCAGATTACAGAAGAAGATCTATCTGTGTGGCTACTAAGAGTCAGCATCTACCAGCCAACCCAACCAAACAATCAAACAACCAACCACTCAATCACCAATCCAGATGCACTGATGCATTTGATTTTTCTTTCCTAAATGAGCTTTGCACTCATTCATTCTGCTACATCTAAGCTACTACAAGATGATTTTGAATTGCATTTCTGTCTTCTAGGGGCTGGCTCTCCTACCCAATTTTGCATCATCTCCATCGGGCGTGCTGGAGCAAATCCAGCAGCATCCTCCCAGATCCTTAACACGGCCCAGCAAGAGAAGAATCTCGATCAGCCTCCATACACAGCGAAGGCATTTCAAGCGGTTGATTGCCCTCTGTCGACATGAAGGTGCAATCCACCACCACCAAACACCCACTCCGGTGTATCCTGTGCTCCTGCGTTTGCATTCATTGGTCTTGTTGCCTTTTCCACAGCTGAAACAGACCTTGTGCTTCACGCTTGTTGTGGAAGTAATGACATTCCTGCTTTGAGAAGGGTTAGCTTTCAACAAAAGGTCTGCAAATGTGATGAGCATTTCCTTCAACTCTTCCCCCAAGTTGCAAAGAGCACAGGAGAAAGCCTCCAAGGACGGATGACCAGACCTGGTGGCCTCCCACTCGATGCCTTGCTTCAGTTTGATGAGAAATCCTTGAAGAGCATTCTCCATGGATGACTTTCCCAGACATCAGGAGGAATTTCCTGGCAGTGAGAGCAATCGATCAGTGGAACGCCTTGCCACTAGAAGTTGTGGGTGCTCCAATACTGGAGGTTTTTAAGAAGAGATTGGACAGCCATTTGTCTGGAATGGGAGAGGGTCTCCTGCTTGAGTGGGGGGGGAGTGGACTAGAAGACCTCCGAGGACCCTTCCAACTCTGTTATTCTGTTATTCAAGCCAACTACGTGCATCCTTATTCATTGGCCATATTATCTCAACTATGCTTAATTAGATTGGGATCAGCATGCTGCTACATGCAACTTTGTCTACTGTTTTGCCTCTGGCATTTCGAAAATCTATAAAGAAAATTACCAGATCAAAAAGTGAGATAAAGTTATCCTTGCAAGATTTGTTCTGACGAATCAATGCTGATTTCTGCATTATTGGCAGGAGTCTTTCAAATTTGGCCTGCTCTGGAAGATTCCCACATGTCAATGTCAAAGAGGCTGATCTTTAGTTTGCTGGGTCTTCCTTGCTTCTTTTGGATGAGCTGGACAACATCGGATCTCCTCCACTCTTCAGGCACCATCACTTCATTCCCTCCCCCACAACTTCTGTTCCACGGGTTCATTGTCCTCACTTTTGGGGAGTTTCTCCTTAGTTCCAGGTTGCTTCTCTCCTTGATGAGTTTCCATCCATTGTTTCTTGTCCTGATTTCTGGGTGCTTTGGAAAGCAAGTGGATCCCCTCTTCTTTGGGGCAGCCCCTCAAATACTGGAAGGCTGCTGTCATGTCACCCCTGGTCCTTCTCTGCATTCTTCACTGAAGGGCCTGATGCCAGGGCAGCACTAACTGATGGGCCTGCTTGCCTTCTGGGTCTGGAAGGGGCTGTGTGCCTCCTAAAGCAAAGCCCAGAGGGTCAAGGGAAGGAGGGGGAGAGGGGAGGGAGAAGGAAAGTAATGTGCCAGCATCCTACCACTTAATGAAGAAATTCACAGAACACATCTTGAGGTTGATCTCCATTCTGTGAGAAAGCAGGAAAGGTTTTCATGGCTGAGTTCATGCATCATGCGAAGCCATAGTTTGAATCATGGTCTAATAAGCCACAATTGTGGGGCTTGCCTAATTATAGAACTTTACTACTTATTTTCTTATGAAATGAATGTGTAAGTAATTTATATGTGTATGTTTATATGTACATGTATAACCAGCCAACTTACCCACAGCTGTTTTCGGGCAGTTTACAACATTCAAAATCCACATTATAAAGACCCATAACCCTTCCCCCCACCATGGCAGCAGCAACACAATCAAACCAATCATTTAATTGCTTCCATCTCCAATTGGGGTCCTCACACCCACTGACAAAACCAATTTTTTAGGGCCTTTTGGAAAGCAGTAGGGGGAGGGGCCAACTGTACCTCAGGGGGCTGTTCTACAGAGAGGGGCCACCGCTGAGAAGGCCCTTTTCAGTGGTCCCACCAGATGACCATCCCTGATCAATGGGGCCTGTTCACAAGTCCTGCCTGCCCCATTCTGGTAGCCCGGGTGAATGTAATTTGGTCTTTCAGAATCAAATCCTTCAGAACTTGATTTACACTTAATGACCTGATCACAGAGCAACTCATTGGCTCAGAGGTCATTGCAAGTGTCATTGTCAAATGGCAGGGCCATCTTCTCAATGTGGCCCAGATGGGGCACAGCTGGTTGCCTATGGTCCATCCCCCAATCTGGATGGAAACACTTGAGATGAGGTAGCCCCGTTGGGTGCATGGTGGAAGATTAAATTAACAGAGTTGGGAGGGATCATGTAGGTCATCTAGTCCAACTCCCCACCCAAGCAGGAGACCCTACACCATTTCTGACCAGTCTCTTCTTGAAAGCTTCCAGTGATGAAGCTCCCATAACTTCTGAAGGCAACTTCAGTTCCCTGGATTGATTGCTCTCCCTCTCAAAAAATTTCTCATTATTACCAGGTGGAATCTCTCCTTGATCAGTTTCCATCCATTATTCCTTGTCTGGCCTTCAGAAAGGGCTTTGGAGAATAGCTTGACCCCCTCCTCTCTGGGGCAACCCCTCAAATATTGGAAGGCTTCTATCATGTCTCCCCTGGTCCTTCTCTTCACCAGACTAGCCATGCCCAGTTCCTGTAACCGTTCTTCATGTGAGTAGCAAAGCCCTCCCAAGGGACTCGGCACCTACCTGGGCATTGGGATGGGCACAGTTTCCAACAGGATTGGGGCTTCCTTGCCCCACAGGCTGCCCAGGTGTGGAGACTGGAGATTATTCAATGGCCATTTTTGGGGAGGCAAGGTGATGGAGAGGCGCAGATGGGCAGAGTTTCCAGCTGCCCCTCAGCCGAGTTGCTGCTGCTGAGGCCCTAGGGACCAAGCAAGAAAGGTTGGCATTTCAGTTGACTGGGTAGCTAAAGGGCATTTCTGAAGGCTGCCAGTCTTCACTGGCTGTTCCCCAGCAGCAGCTTGCTGGCATCCGCCCCCATCTTTACACACAAAGACTCCTCAGTGTAGTAGACCATGGGAGGGAGGGCCAGGCGGGGAACTCACCAGCGCTGCCCCTACTGTGACCGCAGCCCCCTGGGCATCAAGCCCTGAGGCTAGGCAGCCCGTGCCCTTGAATGGCTGCTCCCAGGAGAACTCAGTGGGCATGTGGCATTGTGCCCAGGGACTCCGAATAAGAGAAAACAGAGTTGGAAGGGGGCTTGGAGGTCTTCTAGTCCAACCCCGCCCTGCTCAAGCAGGAGAACCCTATGCCGTTTCAGACAGATGGCTGTCCAATCTCTTCTTTAAAACCTCCAGTGATGAAACTCCCACAACTTCCGAAGGCAGAAGCTGATCCACTGGTTAATTGTCCTTATTGTTAGGATTTTTCTCCTTCGTTCCAGGTTGCTTCTCTCCTTGATTAGTTTCCATCCATCGTTTCTTGTCCTGCCTTCAGGAGCTTTGGAGAATAGCTTGACCCCCCCCCCTCTTCTCTGGGGCAGCAGATATACTGTCATGTTGCCGTCCTTCTTTTCACATACCCAAATCCTGCAACTATTCTTCCCATGTTTTATCCTCCAGGCCTTTAATCTTCTTTGTTGCTCTTCTCTGCACTCTTTCTGGAGTCTCAACATCTTTTTTATAACGTGGCAACCAAGAAACTGGATGCCACGTTCCAACTGTGGTCCCACCAAGGTACTATGAAGGGATACTAACGCTTCACACAATCTGTGTTGTGTCATCTGTGTGTGGCAGGCAACGTTCACAAAATGGTGGGGAGAACCCTAGGGAGAACTTCTGCAGAGGTCAGGAATATACATTTGGGACAAATACCTCAATGCCGATGTTCCCCACATCCCCTCACAACCGGTATTTATATGCCCCTCGAGATTCCATCTGCAATTCTGATTGGCTGAGTGCAGTTACCTCACCATGCCCCTTGACTTTTGGCGGGCTTTCTCTGTCTCTGGGCAGATTTTCCATCTCCTTTCAGGGGGTGTCCAATAATGCAACCTTTTCCGTCTTTCTAGAAAGTTCCAGAAGCTTCTGGTAGGGCTCTTAGAGGGACAGGCACACAGGTGCATCACACATTGGAGACTAACCGCAGAGAGTAGGCAGAGCCCTCTTGGCCCCTGGAGCCTTGTTGAGATCTTCGTGCTGGGAGGATGGCCAAGTGGGCCTGAGCAGAGTTCCAGAACGACAGGAAGGACCTCAGAGGTCTTCTAGTCCAATCCCCTGCTCATGCAGGAAATGCCATACCATTTCAGACAAATGGCTGTCCACTCTCTTCTTAAAAATCTCCGGTGAAAGTCAAAGAGGTGGTGTTGTAAGAGTAGAGGTAGTCCTCAAAGTATGACCACAATTGAGCCCAAAATGTTTGTTGCTAAGCGAGACTTTTGTTAAGAGAGCTTTGTCCCATTTTACGGCCTTTTTTGCCACAGTTGTTAAATGAATCACTAAGTGAATCACTTACTAAGATAGTAACACAGTTGTTAAGCAAATCTGGCTTCTCCACTGATTTACTTGTCAGAAAATCACAAAACAGGGATCACATGATCTTGCAGCAACGGCCGTAAATGTGAAAAATGGTCATAAATCACTTGCTAACTTTGAATGGCCATTAAATGAACTGTTGTAAGTCAGGGAAGAAGAGAAAGAACTACAGAAGAGCACAAAACGTAAAGACCTGCGAACAGAAATAGGACGATTGTGGGAAAAGAAAGCAAAGGTTTGTTGACCCAATAGAAATAAGCGCCTTGGGTGCAATCCCGAAACAGCTGGAGCACCCCTGGAACACCATCATCGGCATTGACAAATTCACCATCAGTCAATTGCAAAAGGCAGCTTGACTCGGAACGGCTTCCATCCTACAACCACAACCCCTAACACCACAAAGCTTCCACATCTGCCTATCCCAGGTCTTTGGGAAAACTGGATAGGGGGATACAAATTTTAAATCCAGCCTGAACATCTGGCCGACTGTCCCACCAATTGTAATTGTCTTTCTTTGACTCTCTCAGCCTAGCCCACCTCACAGGGCTGTGTGGAAAATAGAGGAAGGAGCATTATATACGTTTGCTGCCTTGAAGTACTGTACTTATGAAGTAATAAAGGTGGGAGAGATAAAATGTTGTTCATCAAATAAGTATTAATAAAACAGAACACTCTGGCACAAAGAGAGATGCCAGCTAGGGCTTGGCATGTGACAGGAGCTCAGTGTTTGCCCTTCTGAGTCTTCCTTTTCCAAGCAGGTGGATTCCTCCCCCTCCCCCTCCCCAAATCCAAGCAGCCTGTGCTCTTGCTCTTGTTGAACCGGTAGATATTAATAATCCATCGTATTAATGTTTATTAATAAGACATTTATAAACTAGACTTGCATCTGGATGAGACCACGGTATTTTCCTTACTCGGAGTTATGAATCAAGACACAGCTTTATGGCAACGTCTTGTTTCCCCCCCCTCCCCGCCCCCAATCTGGTGTTCCTGCCCCACTGACTGCCCCCCCCGCCCCCCCGCCCAAAAGAGCCTCCCCCGGTTCCCGGCGCTTCCCGGGCAGCTCCGTTCCGCTTTGCCAAGGCAGCGCCAGGCGGGTGGAGAAGAGCGGAGAAGCGGAGCTTTCCTTAACCATCCGGCGCTGTCTCCCTCCGGGCACTGGTTGGCCCCGCATCTGGCCGGCCTGCCGGGCTCGGTGTCCCGCCTGGCAGTGCCATCTTCGCCGTTCGGTCCCGGCTCTACCCGCCTGGCAACGTGGGAAAAAGGTGGGAGGCGGCTCTTCGCCTCGGGGGGCCGTTTCGAAAGCTCCCCAAGGGATGGGCAGAAGCAGGCGGGGGTGGGATGGGCCTTCCCGGGGATCCCGCTGCTGCTTTGCCCCCCCCCCCCCGGCTCCGGCAGCGGAGGGTCCCTGGCCGCGCGGGGCGTTGGGCATCCCCAGCCCTTGCCCGAGCCCCGGCCGGGACCCTCGGAGGGCAGAAGGGGACGCAGCCCCTGGGCCTGGAGTAGAAGGCGGCTCGCTCGCCCGGAGCTCCTGCCGCAGCCCAGCCTGGGGGGCTCCGGGCGGGGGAAGGGGTGGGCGACCCCTCCTCTGCTCCAGGCCCAGGGGCGGCGGCGGGGGCTGGGGGGGGGGTTCTGCAGCTGGACCCAGTCGCTGCCCGGCGGCGAAGGTCGCCCTGCAGCCCCGGGCCGGCGCGAAGGCTCCTCCCCTCAGCCCGGAGAAGCCCCGCCCCCTGCCCGGGCGGAGGCCGGACCCCCCTCTTGAAGGCCGGCCTCCGCTGTCCGCGTCACTCGAGCCGGGGCCGGCAGACACCGCTGGCGGCGCTGGAGGAGCATCGCTTCCGCGAGCGGTCGAGGCGAGGCGAGGCAAGGCAACTGCGCAGCCGGCGGGCGGGAGGGCGGCCGGGCGAGGGGAGGTGGTGCCGGGGCTCTCGCAGCCGGGTTGGGGTCTCGGGGGCTGCGGGGGGAGGCGGCAGGGAGCCCCGGGGTCTGGGCAGCTGCTTCGAACCTTCTCCCCAAGGCTTCGTGGGCTTCCGGGCTGGGACTCACTCTAAGCTCCCCTTCTCAGGGCTGGGGGTGGATGGCTGGAAGACCCCCGGGGACCCTTCCTGCCCGAAGTCTGGGCGCGGGTCTTATCGCTGCTCCACCCCCCCCCCCATGGCCAGCTTGGTGCCCCCCAGAGGTGCGGGGCTCGGTGTCCATCAGGGCCAGCCGCTGGGCGCTCCGCCTGGGCAGGGGGGCAACCGTGGAGCCGCAGCTGGGAACGATGCCGGGCCCGGAAGGGGGTTGGGGGAGGTCTTGCCGTGGGGATCAGCCTCCCTGTGGAAGGGGGATGGGGAGGGGGAGGGGGAGGGTCGGGGAGGGCATCGGAGGGGCTTCTGCTCGGCTTTTGAGGGAGGGGTTGGGGAGGATGGTGCCTCCCTCCCCAGCTCCAGAGAGTCTTTGTGGAAGGGTCAGGATTCAGATCAAGCTGTAGAGGCAGTACTCCACTTAAACATTTGCATTTAGAAACCTATCAAAGTTTTACAAGGGCACTCAGAAAAAAGTGACTTATGGCCGTTTTTCACACTTTTCTCGCTCGCCCCCCCCTCCCCATATCTCTCTGTTCCTATATAACAGGTATATGAATGTAGCAGGACAGCCCATCCCCTGGCGTGGGGTTTGTGGGTTCATCAGCAAGACGGTGGCTGTGGGTTTCTGCCCCCCCTATGTCTTGACATCTCTGATTCTGGATGGGTTAGCACCCCCCCTCCCCCAATAAGTCTAGTGCACAATTTGGGGTTCCCTTTGGACTTCATGGCTCCTGGACAGTGAAAATTTTGCACAGATCTATCTTATGTACCAATGGTGCCTGTTCCTGGGCTGGCAGGCCTGTTTCATGGTCCCCCAGGCCTTGTTCACCTCCTGTCTAGATTACCGCAATACTCTCTAAGTGGGGCTGCCCTTGAAGACCATCCAGAAAGTTCACCTGGTTCCATAATGTAGCGGCCCAAGCCGTTCTGGGTGCGCTGTGATTCTCCCAAGTGAGACCAATGCTGTAGGTGCGGCATAGGCTTCCAACCGCTTCCTGGGTGCAATTCAAGGTGCTAGTCCCCAGTTTAAAGCCCTACGTGGCACAGGGCGAGGCTACCTGTGGGATAGACACCTGTTCTCACCTTGTGGTCCACTGCTAAGCTTATTTCCTAATCCTCACACCTGGGAAGCAGCTGTGCTTTCTGCAAAATAATAGAATCACAGAGTTGGAGGGGACTTTGGAGGTCTTCTAGTCCAACCCCCTGCTCAAGAAGGAAACAAATGGTTCTCCAAACTCTTTAAAACCTCCAGTGATGAAGCATCCACAACTTCTGGTGGCAAGCAGTTGCACTGGTTAATTGTTCTCACTGTTAGCAAATTCCTCCTTAGTTCCGGGTTGCTTCTCTCCTTGGTTAGTTTCCACCCATTGCTTCTTGTCCTGCCTTCAGGGGCTTTGGAGAACAGCTTGACCCCCTCTTCTCTGGGGCAGCCCCTCCCTCAAATATTGGAATTCAAGGTCCCTGCCAAGAGAAGGGATCGTACAGAGATGTGAGAATGATTAATCAACGGATCAGCCTGCCTTCTGAAGCTGTGGATGCTCTATCATGAAAAGTTTTCAGGAAAAGATTGAACAACCATTTGTTTGGGGTGGAATAAGTTCTCCTGCCTTGGCCAGGGGGGTTGGACTAGAAGACCTCCAAGATCCCTTCCAGCCATGTTGCATGTTTTATTTGAGATTAGCAATTTGTTGGCTCATCTCGGGGATAAACAGCTTCCATTTTTCAAGAGGGGCTAAACCAGTGTTTCTCAACCTTGGCGACGTTAAGATGTTTGGACTTCAGCTTTGCTGGCTGGGGAATTCTGGGAGTTGAAGTCCAAACATCTTAACATCGCCAAGGTTGAGAAACACTGGGCTAAACTCAGCACCATCGAGGTGGACTACAACTCCCACCATGGCCATGCTGGGTGAGCTACGTTGGGTGACGTAGTCTGACCTGCTAGATAGGGATCTCTGTTTATTTATTTATTTATTTATTTTAATTTATATACCGCCCCGCTCCCGCAGGAGGAGGGGCGGTATATAAATAACACATTCTCTGTTCTAGAATGTTCCTTCTTAGCTTCCATTGTTCCTTTTGTTTTCCTCGGGCACCTTCCTGTTCATTGCAGAGAGTTCATTGTGCTCGTTGTGATCTTATGTTTACGTGTACACCATTTCTGTATCTCGCCCAGCAGCTTTTCCAGTTCCTGGGCTGCTTCCTGCTCCTGAAATACCTATTATTTTCTTTATTGCTCTGTTTTCTGGGTATTTTCCCTATTTTTCCTGAGTCTTCTCTTCTTTTGCAGCCTTGGACCAAGCACAGGTTCTCTGGAGATCTTGGAAGCGTCAACCTTAGGCTGAAGATCCATCCCGTGATGGTTGAATCCCAAATGCAGGTCTCCTGATTGGAGAGCAGAGGGACACGTGCTGTGGGCTGGACCTCTGGAGCCCAACTCAGGTTGAGGCTTCGATAGTGACCTCGTGGCTTGGACAGACTTCCTGCTGACCTGGCCTTGCCAGTATCCCTTCTGGACAACATGTCAGCCTTGCCTCCACCCTGGCTCTTCGCCCTGTGCTCCATGGGGCTGCTGGCCTCCCTCGGGTCAACCTACCAACCCCCCAACATCGTCCTGATTTTTGCGGATGACCTGGGCTTTGGAGATCTGGCCAGCTATGGACATCCCACCTCTGCCACCCCCAACCTGGACAAGATGGCTGCTGAGGGCCTGCGCTTCACGGACTTCTACAGCAGCAGCCCCGTCTGCAGCCCTTCCAGGTAGAGTGGTCTCCTTCTCTTATAGTCACCTCAGAAGATTCTCTTCTTGATAGTCACCTCAACAGACTCTCCTTCTATTCTTCCTATAGTCACCTCAGAAGTGTCTCCTTCTCTTCTTCCAATAGTCTCTCTCTTTTTCCGATAGTCACCTCAGAAGATTCTCCTCTTCTTGATAGTCACCTCAAAAGATTCTCCTTCTATTCTTCTGATAGTCACCTCAGATGACTCTCCTTCTTTTCTTCTGATAGTTACCTCAGACAAGTCTCCTTCTGTTCTTCTGATAGTCACCTCAAAAGTGTCTCCTTCTATTCTTCTGATAGTCACCTCAGAAGTGTCTCCTTCTCTTCTTCCAATAGTCTCCTTCTCTTTCCGATATTCACCTCAGACGAGTTTCCCTTTCTTTCTGATATTCATCTCAGACGAATCTCCTTCTATTCTTCCAAGTCACCTCAGAAGACACTCCTTCTCTTCTTCTGATAGTCACCTCAGATAAGTCTCCTTCTATTCTTCCGACAGTCACCTCTTGGGTGGAGGACTTATGGCCTCCGGCTCTGGCTCTGAGGGTGATTGGACCTAACCGTCTACAGGTAGTCCTTGATTTACAACCAAAACTGAGTCCAAAATTTCTGTTGCTAAGTGAGTCAGTGTCCAAGTGAGTTCTGTTCCAGTTCAAAACCTTTGATGCCACCGTTTTAAAGTGGCTAAGTTAGTCAGATGGTTGTTCAGCGAATCTGGCTTCCCCCATGGACTTTGCTGGTCAGAAAGTCGCAAAAGGGGATCACATGACCTCGGGACACTGCAACTGTTATACATATGAGTTAGTGGCCAGGCATCTGAATTTTGAAGTCACGTAAGTGTGCAAAGGGTCGTAGGTGTGAAAAACAGCCGTGTCACTTTTTTCAGTGCCGTTATAACTTTGAACGGTCACTAATGAATGGGGGTAAGTCAAGGGCTCTCTGTATCTCTGTTTGGCACTCACGTCCTCTCTGTCGCTGTGCAGGGCGGCCCTCCTGACTGGACGCTACCAGACCCGCTCCGGCGTCTATCCCGGCGTCTTTTATCCCGGCTCTAAGGGAGGCCTCCCGCTGGCCGAAGTGACGGTGGCTGAGTTGTTGAAGGAGCGCGGCTATGCCACTGCCATAGTCGGCAAGTGGCACCTGGGCCTGGGTCCCAACCGCATGTTCCTGCCCACCAACCAGGGCTTTGACCACTTCGTGGGGGTGCCCTACTCTCACGACCAGGTGAGAAGCTGCAGGGGTGGCGTGGTGGGGATCCCGGGCTGCCTGGGACCGTCACCTCCTTGGGGGCAAGCGTCTGAATCCCCGATAGAAGGGCTGGACCTCCATGACCCTACTAGGGAACGTCATCCGTGCTAGAAGACGGAGGGGGTTTGTAGAGTGGGGAGGAGGAAGAGGAGGAGAATGACTGTGGAGAGGAAGACAGTGGGGTCCCTGATGCCCTCTGAGTTCTTGGTGGTTTCTTGCAGATGTTTCAATTCAGTTCAGTTCAGTCCTTTATGGTCAATGCCCAACACGTGTGCAGCGAAATTGACAGAGCCTTCGTCAGTACAATCACACAAAGTACAGAAACACAGAATACATTCAAATACAGAACTGTGTTCTGTGCTTTCATGATCCAACTAGGGAACGTCATCCATGCTAGTAGGGAGTGGGGTTTGTAGAGTGGGGAGGGAGGAGGAGGACTGAGGGTGGAAGTGAAGGTGACCAGGCTTAGGCCTCTTGGGGCTGCGCAGAGACTCGAGGCTACTTCCCCCCTTGACCCCTCCTCCTTGCCTGTGCCAGCTTCCCAACTTGCTTAGAGGAGGGGGAGGGGGGGCTGTGTGGCTTGCAGGGAGGGCTCTGCCAGGTGCCTCCTCCCAGGCCCTCCCCTTCCTCACCCCTCCCGCCTCTTTCGCAGGGCCCCTGCCAGAACCTCATCTGCTTCCCGCCCAACACTGAGTGCTTTGGGGTCTGTGACCAGGGCGTGGTCCCCGTGCCCCTCTTCCTGAACCAGAGCATCACGCAGCAGCCGATTTTCTTCCCTGGCCTGGAGGGCCACTACAACGCATTTGCGCGAGATTTCATCGCGTTTTCCGCTCAGCGCAAGCAGCCCTTCTTCCTCTACTATGCCTCCCATGTGAGTCTCCTGGAGGGTGGGGAGGGGTGGGGGCATGAGCAGGAGGGGGGGGAGTAACCTCATCCCATTTTATACAGGGAGTCCTCGACATACGTCCACAATTGTGCCCAACGTTTCTGTGGCTCAGCGAGAACAGCTGCTAAGTGAACCTTGTCCCATCCTACGACCCGGCTTGCCACAGTTGTTAAGCAAAACATCACAGTTAAGTGAGTGGCATGGTCGTTAAGCGAATCTGGCTTCCCCGTTGACTTTGGTCATCCGAAGGTGACCTCCGGGGATTCTGCGACGGTCATAAATGGGGAACCGGTGGCCAAGCGCCAGAATTTTGATCAAGGAGGTGCTGCTGTTGCAGAAACTTTGTTGCTCAGGAAAGAAACAAGACCACGAAGGGATGGAGAAACAGGATTTCATTGTGCACTTGTGGTTCAGAGTATTGACATGACAGATTCTGAGCGATGGGTTACACCCCGGTTAGGTTATTTATACGTTTCTGAACCCCAGCTTCCCCCACAGCTTCCCTTAGCCATTTTCTGGTAGGTCTGTAGCAGAGCATAAAGCATAACATAAGAAGCAGAAATTTATTATCGTACACCATCTGTTCCTTTGGGTGGCCTGTTCTTGAGACGAAGTTTCATTAAGTGGGACATGGGTTGCTAAGCGTACACTTTTGTTCCGTTACATAGTTCACTCAAGCGTGTTGCTATTATTGCTAAATGTTTGAACTTCCCTTCAGCTTGATTAATAAGAATGTGCATTTAATATGGATATATGTGTTTCTCCTACTAACTACTGATCTATGTTTAGGGTACCTTTCCCATCTGCCTCGCTGCAACTTAAGTTTTAAATATGAGAGACGGTCATAAGTCACATTTTTTCCAGTGCTGTTGTAACTTTGAACCATCACTAAATGAACCATCAAGGATGACCTGCAGTTTCCATTCATCTGGAGAGAGGCCAATGGAAAGCTTGATGGCCTTTGGCCCTCGGGGGTCCTGCAGGGGCAGCCTCGCCACTGGGGCCGTTGCTTTGTCTCCGCTGCACACATAAAGATACTCCCCCCCCCCCACAGAAGCCACACCAGGAGCAAAGTCCACCTCTGGCTTTATGGCTCTGTGGCTCGGCTCCTTTGATCCAGCAAGGTGCTGTCCTTCCAGCTGGAACTTTCCATATTCCCACACTTTTCAGTATCACAAACGTTCCAAAATTTGCTTTTTAAGTCTGATGGCAACCCTCGACCCGACAACTAATCGCTTGCAGAGTCTTGGGGGTGTCTGTATGTGTGTGTCCCGTGACCCCCTTTGGCAACCTTCTAATGAGCAGAGTCAAGGAGGAATCCTGATTCACTTAACAACCGTGTGAACAATTGCAGCGATTCACTTAACAGCTGTCTCGCTTAGCAACTGAAAATTTGGGGCTCAGCCGTGGTCGTAAGTTGAGGTCTGCCTGTGGTGGAGGTTGACATGTGTAGGCCTTCTGTTTATAGAGAGCCTTTTTTGGAATTCAGTTGATGTGTTGCAGATTCTGTGCAACACGGCGACCTACCAGAATTGGTGGGAATCTGCCCTGTGATTTGCGGATCTGTTTTGGGGATCCATAGCGCTTGTTCTGCTGAATGGGATGAGCTGCAGCAGATGGGACGAACCTGCCCTGGGCTGCGCCGGAGTTCCTGGCTTTGGAAAGCAGAAGTCTCCTTATAGTCGTTCAGTTTTTCACACCAATATAGAATCATAACGGAGTCGGAAGGGACCTTGGAGGTCTTCTAGTCCAGCCCCCTGCTCAAACAGGAGATTCAAATTCAAATTTTTATTGGTCAGACAAATAGTGATTCCAATGTCCTTGATTTCAGACAAATGGTTGTCCAATCTCTTCCTGAAAACCTTCAGTGATGGAGCATCCACAACTTCTGGTGGCAAGCAGTTCCACTGGTTAATTGTCCTCATTGTCAGGAAATTTCTCCTTAATTCCAGGTTGCTTCTCTCCTTGATGAGTTTCCATCCGTTGCTTCTTCTCCTGCCTTCTGGAGCTTTGGAGAATCAGTTGACCCTCTTTTCTTTGGGGCAGCCCCTCAAATATTGGAAGATGCTATCATGTCACCCCAATCCTTCTTTTTATTAAACTAGTCATACCCAATTCCTGCAACTGTTCTTCATATGTTTTAGCCTCCAGCCCCCTACTCATTTTTGAGGCTCTTCCGTCCATCCATCCATCCATCCATCCAATTTCTATAGTTTCCCCGTCTCAGTCAATGACTCTGTGTGTCTTTCCATATTGATGGTTTGTTGTCTGTTTCCCCCTCTTTCCAGCATACCCATTATCCCCAGTTCGGGAGCCAAAAGTACACTGGCCGGTCATCTAGAGGACCTTACGGTGATGCCCTCATGGAGTTTGACGGCACCGTCGGCTTCCTCTTGCAGGCTTTGCAGGATGCCGGAGTCCACAAAAATACGCTGGTGTTTTTCACCTCCGACAATGGGTAAGTGTGCACATCCGGCCAGTCTTTGGGTCAGGAATGGAGGGAGGGCTCCAGTGAGGGGGTCAGTTTAGCATCAAAGGTTGACATAGTCCAAGCAGCCCTTTCTGACCATCGGTGATTGATCCTGCTCCACATGGAAGGGTATTAAATACTGATGGATGTATTACAACAATAATAGTTCCCCCCTCCCCTTGCAAAAAAAGGAGGAGCGGTCAGACACGTTTTCAATAGCGAGGGATGAAAACAAAACTGTTTATAAATTGCTTACTGTGGAGAACTTGCCGGACCGCTCCTGAGGTTCGGAGACATTTCCTAAAACATCACCTCTCATGTCTTGGCAGCCCCGAGACGATGCGCGGCTCCCGAGGAGGAAGTGCTGGCTTGCTGAAATGTGGGAAGGGGACGACCTATGAAGGGGGCATGAGGGAGCCGGCTGTGGCTTATTGGCCAGGCCGCATCGCTCCAGGTGAGCCCGTGGGAGGGGAGGTCCTCAGCCTGCAGGTGGGGCAGGGCCAGGCTGGGTGCTCCTCAGGAAGCCCCTCCTCTGACTGCTTTTTCTCCTTTTTCTCCAGGTGTGACCCATGAACTGGCCAGTACCTTGGACATCCTGCCCACTGTGGCTGCTCTGGCTGGGGTGCCTCTGCCCAACGTCACGCTGGACGGATACGACCTGAGCCCCCTCCTCTTTGGGAAAGGAAAGGTAGGCTTGCAGGCCCTGGAGGTCCATGGAGCTTCTCGGTCATGCCGGCCATGGTGGTCCCCGGGGGCTTTTCCAAGTTCCCCGTTTTGCTTCTCATCTGTGAATCTTCTTCAGTTCTTCTTGGCTTGCTTTCATGCAGACCTTTCATGACCCAACTAGGTAACATCATCAGTGGTAGAAAGGAGGAAGGGAGGAGAAGGGGAAAGAGGAGGAGGAGGAGGAGGAAGACTGTGGGGGGGGGTGTCTTTGGTGCTCTCTGAGCTTGGCTGCTTTCCTGCAGACGTTTCATGACCCAACTAGGTAACGTCATCAGTGCTAGAAGGAGGAGGACTGTGAGATCCTGATGCTCTATTGGTTCTTTACTTGCTGATGTTTCATCACCAACCTAGGTAGCTTCATCAGGATGATGATGATGATGATGATGTTGTCTTCTCTGATTCTTCTGACAGAGCCCCCGCCAGACCATGTTCTTCTACCCAACAGCCCCTGACGAGTTGTTTGGGGTTTTTGCTGTCCGCTACGGCAAGTACAAAGCGCACTTCCTCACCAAAGGTGAGCCCTTCATTTATTTACGACATTGACATGCTGGCCCTCTCGCTGTCAAGAGACTCTGGGCGGCTTATCAGGCCCAAAAAGCAGACGTAGAAATTACATGAGACATCAAAATGAACGAAGAATAATTAAGTTTAAACCCAGAATATTTGGGATGAGGGTGAGACACTCTTCCTAGTGTACTAACTGCTCCCGGTGTGGGATGCCCCAAGCCAGTTGGCAGAGCTGGGTTTTAAGGCCTTCTGGAAGGCCTTAAGGAGGGTGGGGGCCATCTCCCTTCAAGGGGGGTGATGTTCCAGAGGGCGGGGGCCACAGCAGAAAAGGCCCTTCTCCTGGAACCCATCAGCTGGGGTCTTCAGGAGGCCTCTTCTGCCAGAAACAGTGGGGCAGGCCAATCCTCCTGGGGCAAGAGGGTTCCTTGGCTACCTGGGTCCCAGGCCACGAAGGGCTTTACAGGTCACAACTAATAACCTTGAATTGAACCCGGAAGCAAACTGGCAACCAGTTCTTTGCTGCCTGCCCAAAGTGTCAGGAGTAGAGATAGAGATGGAGAGACGGGCAGGTAGACAGACAGAAACACAGAGAGAGACAGAGAGAGATGGATAGATAGATTTTCTCTCTCCTCTCTCTCATCCCTTTCTCTCCCCTCAATTTGCCCCCTCTCTCCCTTCTCTCTCTCATCCCTTTCTCTCCCCTCTCTTCCTCTCTCATCCCTTTCTCTCACCTTTCTCTCCTCTCTCTCATCCCTTTCTCAACCCTTTCATTCCTTTCTCTCTTCTCTCTCTCTCTCCCCTCCCCCCCCCTCTCTAATTATTCACCACATATTGTGGTTTACAACATGAAAAAGATAAACACATCACAAAGCCTACGCACCATATAACGACCAATACCCAAGCAGACTCCCGTCTTTCTTTCGATCTCCAGGAGCCTTCAACAGCGCCGCAACCCCTGACAGGGCCTGCAGCGGGTTCACTGCTCTCACCCCCCAGGACCCCCCCTTGCTCTTCGACCTCGAGATGGACCCCGCTGAGAACTACAACCTCCTGCCAGCCGGGACCCAGAAGCCCGAAATCCTGAAGGTCCTTAAGGAGGTCCGCCTGCTGAAAGCCGCCTTCGACCAGGACATGACCTTTGGGGAAAGCCAGCTGGCCTTGGGGAGCGACCCCTCGCTCCAACCGTGCTGCAGCCCCCAGTGCACACCCAAGCCCTCCTGCTGCCACTGTGGCTCTTAGCGCCCCCCCTCCATCACCGCAGACCCCCCCCGTGACCCACGTCTTGCTGCTCTTCTTCCCTGCCTGGACGGAAGAGGGGGGTCAGCTTAGCACAGTCCCAAGGAGTTTTTGCCAATTATTTTTTTAATTAGGGGGAAAAAAACAATCACCTTGCTTTTCTGAATCAGGCAAGTTCCGCGATCCTGAGCAGCCTGTTCTGCTGGATGAGGAGCCCAGGTGGCCACCCATAGCAGGGCAAGAAGAAGGTATCTCCGCTTCACTTTTCCCCTTCTTCACAACTCCAAACTCGCCAGGAATGAAGATGACACCCCAGTCTTCCCTGTCAAAAACTATTGGGCAGAGTTTCTCAACCTTGGCGAGTTTATGATGTTTGGACTTCAACTCCCAGAACTCGGACACTGTTGTTCCTTAAAGAGGTTTCGCTCCTCATCCGAGATCTTTCCCCCTCCGACGGTGGTGCGAATATCTCTAGCTCGAGTGGAGGATGAGGGTGGGGTGGGGGTGTCATTCTCGGAGGTTGTGGGTGGGTTTGCAAACAATTCATTACCAGGCTAGGTAACTGTCAGGGTTCCAAGCAGTGCACCCAGAGAAAGAAGAACTCTGAGGCATGCCAATTCCTCAGTCTTACTGCATACATCGTATTGGCACGACTGGTGAAAGCCGACTCTGAAAGTCCCCGTGACTTTCACCCAATTAAAAAGTAAAAGTTTCTCCTTCCCCCCCCCTCCCCCCCCCAAGTCACTGGTCACGCTGGCCAATCCAGGTGTTGGCTGCTTGCTTGGTTACTTCTCTTCTCCTCTGGCCAGCCACCTGTGAACAATGTCCTTGGTTCCCACAGGAAAGCTTTATTGTTTTGGGCTACAAAGCCCCTGTATTAACTATTTCCCCCTCCCTCCCTTTGTTGTGTGGCAACCCTGAAGCCTCCAAGATGGCTTCAGCCAGGGTCAGGGTTGACTGTAACGTCTTCAGTGGAGTTTACAGGAGGTCAGTGTTGATGTTCTTCCGCTTATAAGGGCTTTGTATGGTCAGTAGGGCTTGTGATGAGAAGGTTGTGTCAGGTGAGGGTCCCATCATAGAAGGAGCTTCTTCGTTGGTTGAGCATCTCCTGTTTATTTATTTATTTTATCACATTTATATACCGCCCCATCTCCACAAGGACTCGGGGCGGTTCACAGCAGGTAAAAA
>JAEANM010002154.1:0-25327 GCA_017656035.1 Myanophis thanlyinensis
CAAGGGGAGCCCCATGTAGAGAGCATTGGCATAGTCTAGGCGGGAGGTCACAAGGGCGGAAGTGACTGTGCGAAGAGTGCCCCGATTCAGAAAGGATGATTCACAACTGGTTGACCAACCACACTCAGTGGGTCATCCTAAATGGAACTGCATCTATAGGAAGGGGGCCATGTAATGAGCCATTACTGGCACGACCTTTCTGTAACTGACTTGAGAAATCCTTCATAAGCAAAACAACCCAAGTATCTGTCTTCAAGACAAATAGGCAGACTAATCAAGGTTTCCTACATCTTCTGCTAAAGGAATATTTTTATCGAATGAAGGCAAATATTTGTGTCCCAGGATAATGATGCAAGGTCGAATTTGGGTTGGTCACCAGGACCAGAGATTTACTCTTCCAAGCTTTTGGACTCATGGGCTGTGGACTATGTGCATGAGTCAGAAAGCTCAGAAGAATAAATCTCTGGTCCAGGTGATTGATCCAGATTTGATCTCAAATATCTTTATCGCTAAACATTTCTTTAGAGATCTAATTAAGCCTGATTTTGAAAAGATAACTTGTAACTATTCCCCGACTTGATGGACTAGCGATTGTGTGACCACAGGAGGGAGCAGTTGTTGGAACTTCAAAACTGGACTATAAACTGTGGGAAGAAGTCATAACTTTGAAGAGATGCAAATTGACCAGTCATAAATCAAGGAGTCTCTCTATGTAGAGTTGGTCACTGCAACCAAAATTATGAAGAAATTATAGCACCTTCTTTCAAAGAAGGAGGAAATTGTTCAGTTTTGACAAAATAGAAAAAGTCTGCAAGGTTTAAAATGAATTGTTTAAAATTGTTCAACAATAGAATGTGGGTGTGTGTGTGTGTGTGTGTAGTTCAGGGTTGAACTGTGGGGTTCCTGTTGTTCTATGAACTTGATTGTTCTTCAGACATTTCATTATCCAAACTGGGTAACACCATCAGTGTGTTGAAGAATGGGGTTTGCTGGATATTTGTAGATCCAAAATAGATGCTGTTTCTCTCAAGCTGCCTGCAGGTCTTTTCCAATGTGGTTTTAAAGGACTGAAAGCAGCAGATCAGGGCTTCTAAATTGCACAAGTGCAAGACATCTTCTCTCTACTGCCTGCTACTGTTGCTGGGAGATCTACCAATTTAGGAGCCGTGATCTGCTGCTTTCAGTCCTTTAAAATTGCATTGGAAAGGAGCTGCAGGTGGCTTGAGAGAAACAGCATCCAGAATGGCTGCTGCTTCTCTGTGCCGCCTGCAGAGCTTTCTGGGTGAGATTTAAAGGACCAAAAACAGTGAATCACAGCTGCTAAACTGGTCTGGCTCTCCCAGCAAGAGCAGCAGCACAGAGAAGCAACCGCTGCGCCAGAGAGCAGATCTGGAGTGGAGCAGGCAGCCCCAAAAGGCTGTCGAGTCCCTTTTGGTGTGGCGGAAGCTGTGCACATGTGTGGAAATCTCGCCACATGGCAGAGCTGTGTGCATGCACAGAAGTGTGCATATGTGCAGAAGCATGCTGTGCGCATGTACTGTATATGCATAGAAGTGGCACACATGCGCAAGCGTGCAACCCCCCCAGGCCAGACTCACCAAACAAGTGGTGAGTATTTTTCAATTTCATCGCTGAGCTTAGGGATGAAAATCCAAAAGTACACATATAGACTGGGTGAAACCAGGCTTAATAGCAGTAACTGTGAGTGTCTTGGAGTCTTAGTGGACAACCAATTAAATATGAGCCAACAGTGTGCAGTAGCAGCCAAAAAAGCCAATGCAATCCTAAATTGCATTAACAGAGGGATACAATCAAGATCAGGTGAGGTACTAATACCACTCTATAAAGCCTTAGTAAGAGCACACCTAAAATACTGCATCTAGTTTTGGTCACCATACTATAAAAAAGATGTTGAGATTCTAGAAAAAGTGCAGAGAAGAGCAAACAGGATGATTAGGGGACTGGAGACTAAAACATATGAAGAACGGTTACAGGAACTGGGCATGGCTGGTCTAGTGAAGAGAAGGACCAGGGGAGACATGATAGCAGTGTTCCAATATTTGAAGGGCTGCTACAGAGAGGAAGGGGTCAAGCTATTTTCCAAGGCACCCAAAGGCCAGACAAGGAATAATGGGTGGAAACGGATCAAAGAGAGGTTCAGCTAAAAATAAGGAGAAATTTTCTGACAGTGAGAACAATCAACCAATGGAACAGCTTGCCTTCGGAAGTTGTGGGAGCCTTATCACTGGAGGCTCTCAGTGAAGAAGAGACTGGACTGCCATCTGTCAGAAATGGTGTAGGGTCTCCTGCTTGGGTGAGGGGTTGGACCAGATGACCTACAAGGGCCCTTCCAAATCTGTTAATCTGCCATAAATTATTCTACTGAAATGATGAAAATTGTATTGGGATGAATGGAAAACTAGTAATTAAGATTTATTTTTATTTTTATTTTGGTGGAAGCCTGGTGACTTCCAGTCAGTTTTAGTCATCGAAATACATTATTCAAATTCAGAACTTTCTAATCCCAACCTTTTACTGCTGGAATTTTTCTAGGGAAAACAAAAGTAGATCCTACAAATTGGCCAAATGTATCAGGAATGTTAGATTATGATATTACCCTTTTACTAGCAATATAACAAATCAATAAATTTACTTATAAAGAGAAAAATTTCTTTGAAAATAAGTTTTTTTTTAAAAGTTGAATAACAGCCAGTTTTTTTTTCTGGGGGAGATCAGATAACGGATTACAGCTCTACTATCTGTTTTCAAAAAGTACAAGTGCTTGAAATAAACAAGTCCTCCACAGAAGAAACCTTCTTATCATCCCTAAACAACTTTCTGTTTGTAGTTCCTCCTTTTTGCCTTCAGCTCCGCACAAGCTGAACATTCACTACTGGCCACTGGTCTGGTCAAAAGGCAAAGTATTCAAAGAGAAATCATTTCAAAATTGATTCAGAACTGAAAGGAATAATTTCTGTAGGTTTTCATATTTTCCACTCTCTGTGCTGCCCATGCCATCAGAAATCATCCCATGAAGATGCCCAGTTGAATCCCCAAAGAAATGCCTTTTCCCTTACAGTATTAAGAAGAGTCAGAAGGCATAATCTACATCAAAGGTGGGATTCAACCAGTTCGTGCCTATTCGCTAGAACTGGTTATTAATTTTCTAAGCAGTTCAGAGAATGCTGGTTCAGCTGGTCATTAGGGCAGAGAACTGGTTGTTAAATTATTTGAATCCCACCACTAGATCCGTATCATGTCTTTATCCCCCAGTCTTTGGCTAGACATATGTGTTTTTTTTCTCTGTAAATCCAGAGACTTTTTTTTTAAATTTATAGAGATGATTTGATGATTTGAAGAGGATACTATATCATGCTTGAAATATTGTATCCATTTTTTTGTTGCCACAATATAAAAAAATATGTTGAGAGTCTGGCAAGGGTGCAGAGAAGAGCAACACAGATGAGTAAGGGGTTAGATGCGAAAAGATATGAAAGATGGTTAGTGGGAATTGGGTATGTCTAATTTAATGAAAAGGACTAGGGTGACATAATAGCAGTGTTCCAATATCTCAGGTCTTGCCACAAAGAAGAGGGAGTCGAGCTATTCTCCAAAGGCACCTGAAGGCAGGACAAGAAGCAATGGATGGAAACTAATTAAGGAGAGAAGCAACCTAGAAATAAGGAGAAATTTCCTGACAGTTAGAGCAATTAGTCTCAAATGGCTTGTGCAAGGGATTGGACTGGAGGACCTTCAGTATCCCTTCCAACTCTACTGTTCTATTCTGTTATTCTTTCTATGAATATGTATCCATCCCATCAAGCCCAAAGAAAGTTTTGAATGAATAGAATCTTCTGCCACAGGCAGGGGTTAGTTTAGAGGACTTCCAAGAGCCCTATTATTCTATGGTCTATTCCTACAGCCACTGGAAGGCAAGCTCCTGTAGCCGACTTCTGACAATATTAGGGCCAAATCCAAATACATCACAGTTGTGTTTTAGTGCGATGTGGGACCCCAAATAATGAATGTATGCCACATAAACAATTAAAGGTTGTGTTCCTGTGAATTCCTGGAGTTGGGAAGTTCTCCCTGACATTAACATAATCTTCAATGCAGATTGTTTATTCTGCCTTCTGTGAGGTGTTGTTTACCCCTGTTCTGTCCATTAGATTTTAAACAATCCCTTTCCTCTCTCTTTTGCTTTTGGGGCACTCTGTCTCTGAAATAGGAACAACCTGCACTGCACGCTGAGTAGCAAAAGGAATGCCTTTGGCACGGGATTGGAGATACACAGGGCAGGGACAGATGGTCCCAAGAAGAATATGATTGGGGAAAGTAAGCAAGTTTCAAGCTTTGGGGTGGACTGGAAATATGCTGGGGCTGGAGTTTGACTTGCAGTTGCTATTGGGGTACAATAATTTTGACATAGCCTTACTCTAAATGTAAGAAGATAGACAGAGTCATGCAGAGGAGAAATCCCTAGGGGGAGTGGGGGCTCCAGTCTGCTCACAGTTGCAGCAATTTGTTGTTGTTGCTTTGCTGCTACCACTCTCAACCCAGAGCCCGCCCTCTTATCTGCAGCCTCCAGCTGTGAAGCAAAGGCCCAGGCATCAGCTTCTGCAGTCAGTTACCAACTGGCAGAGCAGGTGAAAAGTCTTTTCTGGCAGAACGGCTGCCCTTCCCACCACCAAAGCATGGAGCAGGCCTGGAGATCCATTACTGCCTTTTTGATCCTGGTGTTTTGGGCCTCTGGCTCACTTCAGGAGGGTCCTAGGAATCTTGGTGCACACTTCAACAACAAAGGTACCCTTCTTGAGTTAGGTGGGCTAAGTGGGGCCAGTAGGGGGGGGGGAGGCAGGTAAATGTCATCACAGGGTGTCAGGGGTGGAGGTGGAGGAGACAGTGTCAAGAAATGAAGAGTCAGAGGCACTATGTTGTCAAGAGGTGGCATCTGAGGCCAGCCTGCCAGGGCTCTGATGTGGTGTTTGCTTTTAGCACCTTTGAATTCATGCAGTCCATATTGGGATGGAGCAGTGTTTCTCAACTTCAGCAACTTCAAGACATGTAGATTTAAACTCCCAGAACTCCCCAGGCAGCCATGCTGGGGCACATGTGACAAACACAGCTACTGGGAAGATATATATATATTTTTTTGCAAAATGCAAAAAACTGATTGAATCAAATCAGATCTAACCTGCCTGATCTGAAGTAGGTCTCTTTCTCTGTCGTTTTATTTCTCTTACTACACTACTGTTGACAAAGTATGCCTATACACTTTTGGCAGACAGAGGAGGAGGATGAGGAGGAGGAGAGCCATGTTAGTTTATGTAGCAAAAATCACAAGGAGTCAAGAGAGGAAAAGCCACTCTATGCGTGGAATGAAGTCAGCTGGAACTCATGAAAGTGTGTGTGCCTTTAATAACACGTGCAAGTCAGAAAACTGCTACCAGACTTTCAAAAGGTTGGCAGACTGGAAAATGATTTTGATCTCTTTTCAGTCTGAGAGCAGTTTCTTGTAAGGCCACATGGATCTGAAAAATCCCTCCCTGTGCAGGTTACAGCTCACTGCACAATTAACACGGAGCAAGGGAAAACAGTCAAAGTGGGCGAAGAGAGGAAACTTCTGAGAGGTGCTTCTGTTGAGGAGCAGAGATCAACAGTGTTGCACATCATCAAAGGGATGATCCCTGGAGACCCAACAGGCACAACCCAAGCCTTCCATGCTTTGATATTCTAAAGCTGGCAACTTTGTGGCAGTTTTTCAGATTTAATTTAGCACTTTTCTGGCAGTGCTAAAAGCCATGCTGGCTACAGGCTTCAAGAGATGTTTCCTCCTGAGAACATGGAGTTAGAAAAGGCTGATGCTCAATTATAGCAAACGTAGGGTTGATGCTCAATTTAAGCAAGAGTAGGGTTGGGGGTGGATCATAAAGAGGCATTGCACAAAGTGCAGAGATCCTTAATAGCATCTACAATATTTTTTGGCCTATGTTGCATGCATCAGCAAAAGCAGGCATGAGAGGCCAAGCATGTTACCACCATATATTTCCCACCTCAAGATAGTTTCTCCCTGCTATGGTAGTCTTAAAATTCCAAAATCCAAAAATATTCATTTATATAAAGATAATAGAAAAAGCACTGTCTAATTTTTATTTCGTTTTATCTATATATAAATTTAAATAAATAACAAATAAAATAAAAATAATATATGGTCATGGATTGATATTTGTTACTGATTTGTTAATGCAACAGTTAGACATATGAAATTATAACAGGGTTTCCTCCTGACCATAGAAGAACATGACCTATGTTACATAAATATCCAGAATTCATTATGGTTGAATGTAATCATAGGTTGTGAAGCACGTGTGATTTGTCACTATGCATTTGTGTATGTAAGGAATTTTTGCAATTTAATTTCCTGACTACAACATTCAGTGAGGACTTGTAATAAAAAATAAATCTTGACAGATGTAGCTCTGCTAATAAAGCAAGTCTTTATGCTACCTTAAAACTCTACTTTAGTTTACACTGTAGGCTGCAAAATGTCCTGCGTTGAATAATTAAGTTGGGGTACATTCATAAACATACATACATAAACAAGAGTTTAAACCAAAGATTCCACTGAAAACAGCCTCAAATCATAAGATTCCAATCTTAGAGTAGGAAATGAAGGTATTTTTTCAACTGGTGAGCATGTGCTACTCTAGCATCTTCTTTTCAAATACATTGTGCAATAGGGTATAGGGATTGCCCCATAGGGACCTTTGAAAAAAAATGCCTCAAAACGTGCAGATTTCTTGCCAACGAATTAAGAACTTAAGAATCAAAGGGATATTCACACTGCATCCTGTTGTGTCTTGTCTTCTCTCTAGCAAATACTTTTCTAAGTATCTATGAGACTCTTCATAAGTCTTCTCTCTTACATCTGTTTTCTCTGGAATGGAGCTATTGTGCTTAGATTTCCACCTTTTAATTCTCCCACTTTAAGTATACTCTCTAAGAGTGCTTGAACTTTTTCTTGGGGATGTTTGCATCAGTGTATGTGTGCATGTGCATGTGTGCATGTGTGTGTTTGATTTGTGAATCTCCAGACTGAATTCAAAAACAATAAGCTACCCAAAAGAAGCCTTTTGTCCAGATCCCATTCATTTAAAAAGAACTAACGCACCTAGCTTCTAGAGAAATCCATATGCAACTTGGGGAATAAATACTATCACATACTTTGTTGCATCTTTGGAGTCCTGTTGTTTACTCCCATCCCCCAACCAACAACCCTATGCTGTAAGAAATTATAGTCAGATCTTGCTAGCAAGTTCAGCAGTCCTGGAAGAAAATACTCACCAGGACTTATTTAATTTCTAGCATGTATATTAGCTCTTCTTACTTATGCTTATGCAGGTTATTTCATAGAATTGTATACGGGAAAGCATGAGGAATGTAAAAAAAAGCAAAAGAAACTGAATACTATGTGCAGATTCCTTAATATTTGTATTCATTTATTTACTGCACTTGTATGTATAACTGAACCTTTTGGTTGATGTGAATTTACCTATGGCGGGAACAGAAAGCAGGGACAGAGTCCCTTATCTCAGGAAACACATGTCAGATGGAGATGGTTGTTACAGAAGTGTGTGTGTGTAGGCATATGTACTCATAAGGAAGCAGAGTCAGACAATGCATACAGTATTGTGGATCATGTGATTCTGGAAAACAATATATTGTTTTTATGATCCACTGCCACCAGCTAGAATCCAAAACACATAGTTATATATCCTGAGGTAAACCTATTGCTGAAGGAATTGAAAGAAAGAAAAATTACAGCCAAGTCTCTACACTATAATTTCTGTTTGGGCTGAACAGCTTTTATTTTCTTTAGTTTTAGTCCAGTGCAGAAGGCTCTGTAGTGCACCTGGGAACTTATTTCAGCCAGAAAGAGAAGAAATTTTAAGTAGATCAAAGTTTGCTATGACACGCCATTCAAGCTGCAAGAGATTTTTGACTGGGATTTTGAACCAAATTCATCTGCAGCCTATAACTTTAACAAGGGACTGCACTACCAAGTTACTATAAAGTTATTTCTCAATCCAGCCTTACAGTGTATTACACTTGATGCTATTCCATGCTGTGTGTTATTGTACTGTATGATCACAGTTCAACCTACATTTGGAAAGAAAAACAATAGACAGTATTTGCAGAACTACTATAAACTAGTTTTTCAGCTTCAGTCCACCCACAGAAGGCTACCACCAGGAATAATCAACGAGGAATCTATGCAGTACAATACTGTAGGGCTCTCAGGGCTGAGCTGCAAAGTCAGATGGCCAGTAGATGGTCTGGGAGAGAGACAAAAACCTGAAATTTCTTTTTTCTTTTTAATTAATATAAATAGAAAGAGCAACATGTTCAAAATCCATATAGACAGTGCATTGTCTGGTCACAATTCTTTTGAATAATATTCATTGTAGTAATAATAACAGTATTCTCTAATAGAAGTCTTATAATAACAGTGCTTTTCCCTCATAGTATTGATACATATTGTTAGTACTAATCAAAATAAATTAGAATTAATAAATTACAGTGATCAATCCTCATATTAAAATTAATCTTTCTCTTGTAGTTTTCAAGGTTCTAACTCCTGTTTCTCTCATTTAACCGATAAAACAGATCCCATACCTCAAAATATTCAGTGTCTTCCTTTTCCTTAATTTCAAATGTTAGTTTATACATTTCTGCACATACTAAAATTTTTGTTATTATCTTCTGTAGGGATCCCCTTGACCATCCAATGTTGTGCGAACACTGTTCTAGCTGCTGTTAATACGTGTATTATTAAATATGCATTCCTTTTACTGTATTTGTCTGGTATAATGCCCAACAGAAAAACTTCCGGTTTTAAATCTGTATGTTCCTTTATCATTTTTTCTAGTGATTTCTTAATCTCTCTGTTACCCCTAATACTGTAGCTGTTTGGGGTTTTACAACTGGTATCCTGTAGCCTTAATGTTATCAAGCTGCTTTCTTCCAAGCATACAGAGAGTGCATTTCCATGGAATCATATATTAGCATAATTGTAGTGCATAGTAAATAAGAATTAGAAACAGCAGTAATTATCCCTCTCACTTTTATGTCTTGCTGAATGTGTTTGTGGGACAAAGTCTTGCAGACGGAATTTAGTTTTTATGAGCAGTTCACACTTCAGTCCCTAGATACATTTAAGAATGACTTCTCATGATGAATGTGGATGTGACCTAACCAAGCTATAATCTTCATTTTTTACAAATCTTGATAACTTATGTAATTTCTTACATTTTCAGTCATTCCATTCCAAATAACCAACTTATTTTTTTCTGATTTAAATCAATTAATGCTACCAGTTTTGGGCTGTTTTGTTTCTGTTTGTTGTTTTGTTTTTGCCTGAGGCTTTACTTAATTGGGGGAACTTATCAGATTGGCATAATTAGCAAAAACCCTATAGCATTCTTTTGTCTGATCTTCAGAAAATACAATTTTGCTGCCCAGTGATCAGATAAGGAGGGTTGGATTGTGATCCCTGCTGTCCCATATCAGTGGGTAACATTAAACTTGTGTCTCTCTGCTTTGCATCCAGTTGCACGTCTGTTGACAGAAGAGCTCTTGAACCCCAAGTGTTTTACCCAGCAGCTAGAAGATCTGGCCTGTTTCTGGGAAGTATCAGATCTTCTGAAGGAACAAAAAAACCAGAGCATGTACAGTTTTTGCTACAAGTTTGAGTAAGTGATTTATACATTGTAGTAGAGTCAGCCTGTCTCAGGCCATGGCCTCATTCCAAATGTTTTTCTTAAGAATGTCACCTGCTACCTTGTTGTCTTAAATTCACTTAGCCCTGACCAAGCTTCTTCTTGCCCCATCTCACTATGATCCTTCCTGTGATCTGTACTTCCTGCCACATCAGACCTACTTTCATCTTAATATAGGGAGCAGAACTAGTATTGTCCTTCAGCCAGCTAAGTCTCAATTTGATGAATCCTTTGCTAGAGATTCAGGAGAAAAGCCCAATCAGGAGTTGTAAAATGAGGAAAAGTTCACATGTGAATTTGAAACAACCAACTGGGTCCTCATTAAAATACTTGCAGATGTCAGTCCCAAGCTTTTACTAGTATTAACAGAGAGCTTTTAAAAAGTCAGTAGTAACAATCAACCTTCCAACATCAAGACTGGAAATCTATCCTCTTGCTTTGATTCTGTGGCTTCTGCTGGGAACAATTGGGGGAGGGGGGAACCCCTTCATAATAGTTTCCTCCCAAGGCTAATCTTATTTTGCCCCTTGATTTCACCCAGGGAAGACAACTTCCTGCAGTCCTGTAATTTGACTGTGGAGAACACATCCAGGAATACAACACTCTACACTTGCTTCTTTCAAAGGCAGGATGTATCAGTTTTCAGCCCTTTGGAGATCAAAGTCTTTGAAGAGCTGTCCTCTAACATCACCCTCTACACCAGAACAATATATGTGGAAAGTCTTGGTAAGTTCTGGGCAGATGGCTGTGTGTCTGTCTGTATGTCTCTGTGTATGTTTGTGTGTGTTGGCGTCTGATCCCTTTCTAACCCAGAAATAGAAAGAATCTCTATTCAGTGCATTCAAACCTTGGAGGCAAGAGTAGAACTGCTTTATTCTACTGAGGTTTCTTCTCATACAATAGACTCATGCTGCAGAATATGACTGGGGAAAAAAACATTTTCCCCACAAGTGGATGCCAAGCTGAGCTTTCCATTGTTTGCAAACAAGAGCTTCCAGCATTATTTATCTATTAGATGGATCTCCCACATTTTTTCCAGGAGCTCAGTGGGCTGCAACTATTTATTTTTTCTCCCTTTGGATTATTTTTGTTCTCAGAAAAAGGAATAAATAATGGGAAAACATGATAGGGTTACAACTGAAAGATGATGGTATGACTGTTTGGAAACACTTTTAAGCGTTTATCTTTCAAAGGACTAGTTCTTAAATTTTGCTTGTAAGAGAGCCCTTATTACCCTATTATATAACCAGGAAAATCAAACTTACCCATCTGTTTGTCTCCTTATCAAGAAAAGGTTCAGTGATTGAATATTCATATATCAGGTAGTTATTAAATGAACCAACGTATTCTGGTGAGGAAAACTCCAGGCTCAATACAATTGATTAATTTCCTGCATCACACTAAACGATTGGCTTAGGTTTGGGTTTATTTTGTTATGTTTTGGTTCAGCGTGACAAGGTGACCCATGAAGGTGTCCTGAGCTTCCTATTGTCCTAAACAATATATCTGGGTTGGGAAGAATGCTAGTGACATTATTTGAGGAAATGCCTCTAGAAATTGTGGTCTGTCCTAGATGGGAAAAAGGAGCCGCAGGGCAACTGCCTGATATATTTGCTGAACTGGAGAAATGAAGGTTGCTTGCCTGTTCTCACCCTCTTCTTCCTTTGTCTCAAGTTTTCCTGGACCCCCCCTCTAACCTGACAGTGCAGTTTATGGAGTCCTCTGGGCAGCTGAATGTGAGCTGGCAATCACCCCCCATTGCATACATGGAAAACAGTATCCGCTATGAAGTGTCCATCTCTCCTGAGGGCTACAGACCCCAACGGGTAAGTCTCTGACCTTTTGTTCAGAGTATACACCCCCCTCCCTCTTTCTTTCCTCCTTCTTACTCCATTTTTATCCTCTTCTCTTCAGGTGGAAAGTACCAGTGGGCAGACATATTACCTCCTGAATCTCAAAGGGGGCACTCACTACACTTTGGCTGTTCGGGCCAAGCCTAATGGCGTCAGCTATGATGGCTATTGGAGTGAGTGGTCGCAGGAAGTTTCAGTGGCAATACCAAATGGCAAGTGTCCCATTTATTTGTGGTGTTAAACGTTGACCACCCAATGTCACCATTCTCTGGAGAGCTCACAAAGATTCACAGAGTGATAAAATGCATTCTAGACAACATCAGACAACATGATGGGGGTTCTTCTTCATCTTCATCTTGGGGTTATAATAACTACATACTCTGCTCAATAACTGGTTCCACATTATTATGGCAGAAATAAATCATTTTCTTACTCCCTATAAACAAAAAGGTCCTCCAACTCAGGAGGAAGAAACAGGTCCCCCCCCCCCCACACACACAACAAAGCAAGCGATCTGAGGGTGGGAAGAATATCAAAACTATTCAATTCTTTGTGATTCTCTGTAATTCTATTGCGATCAATTATTTTCTGCTACTGTACTACTATTTCAGTCACAAGTAACTGAAATAGTAACTGGTGTCGGTTGCATTTTGATTTCAGGAAGAGGGCATATGAAAACCTTGCCTATTGTGATCTTATTTAGGATTGCCATTTCCACATTGTGTTAATAGTGAGAAAACAGGCATATTAACTGCATGAGGGCTGGGCAAAGAAAGCTTTTAGTATTGCCACAAGTGAAATAAAAATAACTGGAGCATAGATAAATAGTACCAAAATACTCCTTGTCATCAAAATATAGATATATCCAACATGTCATTCAAAACTGATTAAAAGCAGTTCAAGCAATCAAGGCTACTTTTTCATCCCCTGGAGGCAACATTAGAATCATGTGCCTTTCCAGACAGTGACCTTTCAGGTCAAGTACAAACTTCCTAACTAAATACACTTGCCACAATAGCTAAGCCCTACATTTCTTCTCTTGAAGGACATAATACCTAGACCCGTGCTGCACAGTGGTCTCTCTTAGTGGTAAACACTGAGCAGCTTTCCTTTCCCTGTACTCTGATAAGACAAGTTTTTCCCTCCATTGCTGTGTCAGTGGCTTGAATAAGCATTTTTCTTATACTTTTCATTGATGAAACTATCTCTTCCTTCATTTGTTCATTCTCTAGAATGGAAAAATATACAAAAATATAAACTATGTGGTGCTTGCTCTTGGCAAAGTACCAACCTCCTGTTTCAGGAGTAAGGAACCAGGAAACTCCCCCCCACACACACTTTGGTATTAACCAAACAGAGAAAGTTACATGTCTTTTCACAGAGGGCTGAAAGCTCTGTGGAGACAGGAATCAGATAAGCTATTTGGGTTGTTTTTTTTAAATCCTCAATCAGAATTAGAAAGGACCTTGGAGATCTTCCAGTCCAGGAGAGCCTATATCATTTCAGATAGGTGGTTGTCTAGTCTTTTCTTTAAAACTCTAGTGATGAAGCACTCACAACTTCTGAAGGCTACATATTCCATTGGTTAATTGTCCTCACTGTTAGGAAGTTTCTCCTTAATTCCAGGTTGATTCTCTCTTTGATTAGTTTCCATCCATTGTTTCTTGTCTTGCTTCTGGTGCTTTGGAAAATAAGTTGACCCCTTCTTCTTTGTGACAGCCCCTCAAATACTGGAATATTGCTATCCTGTCCCGCCTAGTCCTTCTTTTCTCTAGACTGGCCATAGCCAATTTCTGCAAGTGTTCTTCATATTTTAGTCTTTAGGCCTTTAATAATCTTAGTTGCATTTTTTCTTCTTTGCATTTTTTCCATTCAATACCATTTTTGTAAAGTGGTGATCAAAACTGGATGCAGTATTTGAGGTGTGGTCTTATAATTATTAAGGATTTATAAAGCAGTACTAATAATTCACATGCTTTTGATTCTAAGCCTTTGCCTTACTAAATGGAATTAGGCTAAACATACCATAAAACCAATTTTACTTTAATTATAGTCAATGCTCAGCACAATAAAGAGAAAAAAAACATGCAGGAACTATTACAAAATCCAGGAAAGACAGCATAAATGTCACATAAAATTTAGCAAAAACCAGAGTAAAAGAGGTATGGAATAAAGTATAGTAAAACAATATATAGCACAAGATAAAACAGAAATGAAGAGCAAAGTGACTTCATAATCTCATCAAGATTAGAACATCATGCAGCAGAAGTCCCACTGGTATAGGTTAATATGGATGAGAGTATTACAGAGTATTACTTTGACTTACAACCACAACTGGGACCAGAATTTCTGTTGCTGAGCAAAGTTGTTGTTAAGTGAGCCATGCGTGATTTTACAACCATTTTGCTATGATTGCTAAGTGAATCACTGCAATTGTTAAATGAATCACATATTTGTTAAGTGAAACTCATTGACTTGGCTTGTTGGAAACTGTCCAGGAAGGTAAGTGTGAGGACCTGTCATAAGACACTTTGTGCCATTGTGACTTCAAATAGTCACTAAATAAACGTTATAGACTACATGCAATGATTTTCTTAAAGCATAGAAAATCTCCAATGAAAACAAAAGCTATTTGGAAGAATGAATTATAAACCTGAGTTGTGACATAAAGTGAGACATGCTGCATTTGTAGATCTAGTCATTTGTCAGACCAAGCCTCAGTCACCATACTGGTTTAATTGGTGGGTGGCTTCCTGCCAGTTATGGCATGGTATGTAATATTAATAGTCTTTGAAATGTTTGTACAAATGTACATGATAGTGAACATCTGTATTTTTATCCACTATTTTAATTTTCTATTATTTTGAAATGGGTGGGTTGTAAGAGAAAAACTAAGGTAATCAATTGACCAATAGTGCTGATAAACAGCAAACTTAATTCAAGAAAAGGATGGGTATCTTTCAGTAAGTAGCATATTCCTTTTTGCCCAATTTAGCCCCAATTAAATCCTCATTGGGGATGGATCACATTTATCTTTTAGGAGGTTATGGCACTGCAAAGTTTGAGAATCCCCAGTAGATGATATCCAAGTTGCAAGGTCATAAATATTTGCTCCCCAGGGAACTCATTCAGAAGGACCTTCAGCTAAGAATTGGACGTTCTGTCTAGGTCTGGTTCAGATAGATTCGTCAAATGCTAGCTTTACAAATCTTCATGAATAAAGATATTAGATATATTAGATACATGTGTGAATGCTATGCATGCAATGTGAAATTAACTTCATTGTTTTCTGTGATTTTTTTTTTTTTGTCTACAAATGAGTTTAATAAAATAAAATGCTTCAATGAAAAGAAATACTGAGTATTTAAGACCCCACATGTTTTCTCTGTCAGGGAAATTTGTGGTATACATAAAAAAAAATTCTTAAACGTGTCCATGAAAATAATAAGGTAATACTAAATAAAACATATATTTAAGAGGATTTTTGGATGCAACACAATTTCATGCAATATTCTTGGCTAGTTTCCTAATCTTTTCATTGCCAACAATGTTTTCTGTCAAACTCCTTTGTAAGACTGGTGCCTAAACTGTGCATAGGATAATGACATGAAATTTTAAAAGAAGGATGTGTTCTTCTGGAGTACATCAAGGACTGAGGCTATATTGCTCTGGCTACAAAGAGAAAATAGCAATTCCTGACTCTCACCAGAAAATTATTAATTAAAAGGGCAATAGCTAGAAGAAATTCAATAGGATTTAGCATTCCCTCATTGGCAGGCTTTTAAAAGAACAGACATTCAGACTGAAAGCACTTGATAAACTGCATAATCTAATTAATTTATAAAATATGAATTTTCTGTTAATATCAGCAGTCAAAACTGGTAAGTGCAACACTGACTACTTTTAACAACTGTACTATGTCACAAGTAATACAAGATACATTCAGAATTCTGATAGTTTTTGTTTTATCTTTGTTAATTTTAAGGCCTGAAGACAGTATTGAAATGAATATTTCCAGCTTCAGATAAAACTTGTTAAGACATTCTACTATTATTAAGACAATTCTGTTAAGATAGTGTTATCTTTTACTCCTTGTTTTTCTAAGTAACCAACTTTTTGATTACTACACCTATTGTTTTAGAAGTGATTTTAGGATTATTCCTGAAGATTTGTAGAAAATAAAATGATTGTGTTTTGTGCTTGTATTCAAATGGAGTAACTTGAAATGTGACTTTTAGTCACTATTCTTTAACTGAGCAGTTACTTATAGCTTCAATAAGTTTCTCCCAAGTTAAAGACATTAATGCTTGAAAAAGGAAAGACCAATGTTCTGAAAACATTTTCAGCATTAAAAATGTAATAATCTGGTTTTATTCCACCAATATAAAAAATAGTGATTTCTATATATTATCCTTTAACCATCTCATGGATATAGGTATCCAAATCATTTTCTATGATTCAACTGTTCTCTATTTGCTTTCATTTTTTATTTCTTTTTCCTTTTCTTTTGTAGAGTCCATTTTCAGAACTGCCATTTGTACTCTGAGTGGTACATTTAGATAATTAACTATGGGTGTTCTATTGCTGACTGGCAATGCCTTTTTTTCACATTTCAAAATGAGCTAAATCTGCTTCTGCTGCTACACTTGGAAGCATCCATTTCTTCCATGAAATAATCTCTCCAAAGTAGGATTTTTCAAAGTTAAAGATTGATTCCTGGAACCATAAGGTTCTGCAAGAAAGGGATGGAGTCCCATGTAATACATGCCTCCCCCCCCCCCAAAAAAAAAACAAAAAAAACCCAAACCCCATAAAAGGCCATTTGAGCAGTCAGAGACATGAATAATAATTTTTAGGGAAAGGTAATCATATCTCAGTCATTGAACACTGATTGGTCAGGTTAGAACATTAGCCTCCCAAGTAATTGTGGGATTCAAGTTTTAATTTTTTTGTACATTGGAAAGATGCATAGTGCATGTACAATAAACATTTATTTTTACATTTATGTGTGCGGGTAGTTTCTGATACAGTAGGTGGAACATTCATTTCTGGAAATTTAAATTCCTGTAACATATACATATTCATAAAGGTGTTAAACAAGCACATATTTTGTTTTATTGCCATTTTTCTATCATTCGAATTTTGCCTCTTGATCAGAGGTTCCAAGTATTAAACAAAAACATTTTTCAGCCTGAAAAGAGATTGAACAACTATGCTCCAGAATCTTTCTCTGAGCCCCAGAGCTCCTAAATTCTTCTGATCTTGGTTCATTCATTTATTTAGAATAACCAAAGTGTGCCTCTGGGCAGTTATTCCTGTATTGCCTCTTTCTTGCTATTTTAAAACTCTTGTTGTTTAGTGGTATGTACACTTGATTATTGTCTTTAACTCTCTACCAAAATTAAATACTATAAAAGATTTCCAGAAGAATACTTTAATCCAGAGGAAAGGATTTCACTTTTACCACACTATTAATATTTTGTTAAAATTTGGCATTAAACATGGATTAATGCCAAATTATATATCTGCTAATCTGAGAAAAAATGAATTTCAACAACTGTAGAATCAGGCTGCAACAAAATAAAATTGACAGTGAAAGGGGTCTGAACTTTCTGAATGCACTGTATAAACACACACACACACACACACTTTGAGAAATGCACTTTTCAATTACAATCTTCAGGAAGACGTTATGAATGATCGTGGTATTATTTGATGTCACAGAAAAGTACATTTTGAGCATGAATTTGAGTATTTAAAATGCAGTGACAACCATCACAACTTGATTCCAGATTGTAACATGGTGATCTAATTAAAATAGTGTTCTAGTTAATTTTCAATATTTAACCACCACTTTTGGTTCACTTTTGAAAAAACTATATAGTCAATTACAATCCAGAAAAAGTATCAGTATATATTGGTGGATCACCTTTCAAAATTTGCTGCTACTTCAGTTTATGCAATTACTAGATACTACCTAATCAATACTGTAGTTTTATAATGTGGCCAGGTCCTTCCAATGAAAATAATTAAGAAATATAAACCTTTAAGAGTAAGGTTAAACCTAGCTTAACCTGATTTTGTTCCTTGCAGATCTGGACCCACTCATTCTGATACTCTCTGCCATTTTGATTGCGATTATCTTGCTTTTGGCTTTCATCACCCTGATGTCTAACCGCAGGTACAGCTCTGTCACATTGAGAAACCAGTGTTCTTCTCCCATTGAAATCAAATTGATATTTTCCCTTATTCCAGAGTTATGGATTGAGGCAACATAAGAGCATTTCTAGACTTAGCTGTAGTACAGGTAGCCCTTGACTTATGACCACAATTGAGCCCAAATTATGACCATCTTTGCCACACTTGTTAATTGAACCACCAGTTGTTAAGTGAATCACATAATCATTAAGTGAATCCAGTTTCCCCAATGACTTTGCTTGTTGGAAACTACTGGGAAGGTTGTAAATGGTGACCACACAACCCAGGAACAGTGCAACTGTCGTAAATACATGCTAGTTACCAAGGGCCCAAATTTTGATGACATGACCATGGGGATCCTACAATGGTCTTAAGTATGAAAAACTGTCATTTTCCCTCACTATCATTGTAACTTCAAATGGTCACTAAATGAGTGGTTGTATGTTGTAGACTACTTACAGTATACTAAGCACGAAAGGTAGGGAGAAGTGCTTTCATTTTTTAAAAATAGCATTCTTCTGTTCTATTATTTTTAACCAGATTTTTGAAAAAGAAGATCTGGCCTGTCATACCCTCTCCAGAGCATGAATTCAAAGACCTTTTCACCATCTACAAAGGCAATTTCCAGGTATTGTTCTGCCCGCCCTTCCTAATCTACCGTACTTCCTCCTAGTCATACTACAGTGAGGTTCACTGTAATGGTGTTCTTAAGAGCACTCAGGTTATATTTTTAATTCTAAATTAGGGAACAATTGGTGGCCAAACACTTTCAATCAGAGGGTATCAAAAAGGACAATTAGTACTAAGTATTTAAAAGAATTTAAATGGAGTGAGGAATTTGGAAATTTAAGCAGTAGAATTGACCCATATGGCATTGGGATCTTATGAAAAATGCTCCAACATGTAGAGGGCAGTATCTTGCTATTTTGCTGACTCTGATGAAGAACTACATTAAAATATATGTTCATATGCATGCATTTGTATGCCCGTGCATTGGAGTGAAACTGTACTCATAAAATATATTCCCTTCGTATGGAAATCTGAAAAACGACAAGGACAATACATTTAAAACAGATTTCTTTTAATGTTCCATTATCCAAATTGGGATCCAGATTCACTAGAAAACAAGGTGTCTGAAAAATAAGATCCATTAAAGCATGCGTAAATATTTCATTAATATATAGAATAAGATAAAGTGAAAAACCAAAGTGATTCATATAATGGGATGCAGAAAAAGAAAATACAAAGACACTGGTGAAAATTTTAATTCAAAAGAGGGAGAGAAGGAAATGTTCCATATTCTGTTCCTTGATAGACATTTCCCTTTTTTGCAGTTGTGGTTGGGCCATCAGAGCACTTACCCGTGGTGGAGCCAGAATACCCACTATCTGGAGGAGCAGCCATTTTTGGTGGAACTATTATCCGAATGTGATGGCCACAAAGTGGACAGCCCTCTCCTTCCTCCTCCCCTTCCCCCCAAGCACTGTTCTGTAATGGAGCTCCCTTGTGCTCCAGAACTGTCCCTGGATGATTACCTAGTACTGGATAAAAATGTGATGCCATGCTGCTTAGGAGGAAATGGCTCCCCATTTTTGCTGGGTAGCCACAGCAGCGAGAATTCAGACCTGGTGCTGGCTGAAGAACTAAGAATTACAGAGCCCAGCCAAGCTTCTTCTAGCTTTGAGTACACTGTGTTTGATCCCAGCTCCGAAAGTCTCTCTCCACAAGGCCACCAGGCAGAGCTACAGTTCAAAAGCAGCTACCAGATGGTCTCCGACTCAGGGATCTCTGCTGACTACAGCCTGGTGGACTCCACTGCTGGCCCCACCAGTCTTTACACCAACCTCTGTGAGAGGGTACCGCTGCCACCGCCACCACCACCTTTTCTGCCTACCTACATTGCATGTTCATAGCTTTGACAAGCATGGAACCCATCAACAAACCAGACAAACTGAAGCAGAAAAGCTGCCAGCCCAGCCATCCTGTACCGTGTTTGCTCTTCCCAGGAGAAAAAGCTGCAGTAATGGGGAATCCATGGATCAGCACAACAGCTCTGGCTGGTCAAGCTGCTTTATAGGAGGAAAAGTGGTTTACAAAACAGAGGGGGAAGACTGGATAAAAGGCAAGCAGCATAATTGCCTTCATGATTATGCACTGAACCTATTGGTGTTACTTTCGACCACAACCTTGTTTGTGCTCCTACAGACAAACCTATGAAGTTGTTAAATTTAAGAGATGTTGGGGGGGGGGGACATAGGGTAGCAGCTTTCCAGGCAGCTGTAACTATCAGCCCCAACACTCCCTATCAAGATTGGATGGTGTTCTCTTTATGTCACCTCAAAGAGTAAGGAGAGGAATGAACAGTTTTTTGGTTCTGTTTTTGCCTAAGTTCTTGGGTGAGACTGATTATCTTTTTAAAAAAATGAATATCTATTTTCATGATGTATTATAGAAACAAGTGTTTTAAATATACCTTCTGGGCCAGGAGACTGCAGGATTTTTTCAAGCACCAGGAAAGGAGCAAAATTCAGGGACTGGAGCAAGGATTCTTACAAATTCAGGATGTCTGGAGTCTCAGTTCAACTACAATTCACTCAATGGCTTTTGCTTCCCCATCTACAAAAACTGGCTAAAACGTTAAGGAAATATCTGATAGACAAGATGCCCCAATTATCAGAATTTGAGAGTACTGCTTTGGTATTCCACCAGCTGTTTACTGTCACTATGCATGGATTGTATAGAAAATTACTGTTATTTGTCCTAGTAAGGATGACTTGTGATGTTCATGCTCCTCTAGGCAAGTCCCTTGTGTTGAGTTCCTTCAAAATCAGCACACTGGATTGAAATCACAGGTGTTTCAGACCAAGACTTTAATTTAAATGTCATTGACATGCCTACATAGTATTTTTTATAATTATTATGGTAATTTAGACTGGAAATGTGTGTATGTTTAACTTAGATCTTTAAAAATAAACAAAGGTCCTTGTATTCTAACTCACTTGAGAGAGGATACAACTTTATCATCTTACATTTGTTACAGTGCTTTCTCATTCCTTCTCCCAGCCCTTATCATTTCATATGTTAAATTTTCTTTGCATTACATAGCTGATGAACATACAAGGCTTTATTCAGTGGTGAAATTCAGCCGGATCACACAACATCTCCTGAACCGGTAGTGGCAATTTGAAATTGGCCCTGCCCATCCGCCCCTGCCCTTATCCTTCCTTATATGAGCTTCATTTTTTTTTCTTACCTTAATCAGCTGTTTGGCGCATCTACGGAGCCTTCCTGATGATCCCCACTGCCTGTGGAGCCTGTAAAAGAGGTTTAAAGAGCCGCGCTGCAGCGCATTTGGCGCGCATATGTGTGCACCGAACTGGTAGCAAAATCGGTCAGATTCCACCCCTGGCTTTATTTTCCCTTGTGAATCAATGTGTAGATCAGAACTGTATCAGACTCTCAGAGCAGCAGTTCAGGTTGCAGGATTAAAAGAAAAAGAGGAAAATTTTGTTTTGAGTCAGGTCCCACTCCAGGTGACCTTGTGGACAGAACAATAGAATTTCTTGGCGACAGTACAGAAGGGATTCTTTCTTTGACTTCCCAAACTAATCTACAGTTCAAGGATTTGGGCAATTTTATCTGCTGGGATACTTCCATTTATGGCTCTAACTCACCAGGAACAGACCTGCATTGATCATGGGGTACTTAGTAATGGCTTAGTGATGTGTGAACTTAAGTCATTTTGCTTGATAAACCAGTTTATAGTTCAAGGTGTTGGGCAAACCCAGACACTAAATAAGCCACAGTTTAAGGTGGTAGTTGAAACAGATGACTGTCGTTAAGACTTCTAAACCAGATACAGTAGGCAAGCCATCTTTTCAGCTCTGAAAGTCATATCCATTACCAGCTGAGAACCTAGTGAGGGACCCACAAAGCAATAGCACTTAGCAATAGCACTTAGACTTATATTCCACTTTAAAGTGCTTTACAGCCCTGTCTAAGCAGTTTACAGAGTCCACATATTGCTCCCAACAAGCTGGGTCCCCATTTTACCAACCTCAGAAGGATGGAAGGCTGAATTCCAGTCAGAATCGAACTCCTGGCAATGAGCAGTTAGTTAGCCTGCCATACTGCATTCTAACCACTGTGTCACCACAAAAAGTACAAAGGATGGCACATACCCACATCCTTGGTCAGGTGGTCTCAGTTCATAAGAAGACTTTGCGGAGAAATCAGAGGGATTGGCAATTTCTGTGCCAGGATACAGAGGTCACACATCTGCTGCAGGCTCTCCACCCAGAAGGCAAGGGTACAAAATCTGCAGCCCCTTAAATTGTGGGAATAAGCCCAGATTTCTTCCAAGCAAAAAAATAATATGCAAATGGGGTGGGGGAATTAAATCTTCCCTGACAGCACAGGAAGTGAAGGATTTTATTTTCAAGATATCCATCTCCCTTAACAAAACCCCTTGATCAAAACCGTACATGCTGAACTACCATTTCCATCATCCCCAGCCAATGTAGCCAATGGTCATAATTATTTATTTAGCAAATTCATATAGCTGTCACCCAAGTGACACTGGGCAGCATACAACATTTAAATAAATCAATAAATATTTTAAAACAAGCATAATGTCACACCTCACCCAGTCCGGTCCCTTGGAGAAAAAGACCTTCAATTCCATTTGGGTGAAGTGAAAGATTCTTTTCCTAAAGGCAATAAAGTCAAGCTAGAATTAAATATCCTGCACAAAAAAGTTGCAAAGATTTCCCCTCATTTGATGAGCTACATGGGTGTTTTGAGAATTGTGAGGGTGTTTGGGGTAATCCACATTCCAATCTCAGGATGTGTGGTCTTGAGCGCTGGCACAAACTGGTTCCGTGCGTCCCCATACATGTTTATTGTCTGTTTACTCTCCCTGTGCTCCCTCTCCCCTAGCCTTTGATGGCAGGATATCAGTGAGGCGCCAAGCCAAAGAGGTCAGACACATTATTAAAAATATAAAAACAATCCATATTAAAAAATATACATCACGGCATGAGAGATTAATGATGGAGCCATCTTAAAATGTCACCAGTCCACCGGGACACGGACACACACACACAGAGACCTATTGACATACCCATCTCATGCTGACTGGAGAATATTGGGAATGAAACTCCACACATCTTAACATTACTGAATTTGAGAAAATTTGCTCTACTCCATTAGAATGTTAAGCAGATCAATTCCATCCCCATTTTTTCTCTCCAAATAACCTAGTCTTGCTAGTATTGTCAAAGTTGCTGGAACTCAGTGAAAGCAACTCCTTGTGGCACATTCTGATTTCACAGGTTTTCATTCAATCTTGTAAAAAGCACACAGAAAGGTGAGAGTAGGCAGTCTCTGAAGATTTCAGCTTCTGATCTTACACTCATGAACTGTTACATCTAACCTCACACCCTTTGAACAGCACGCTAGAATCCCGGGATTGGCTTTGCTTAATGGTAATGATAGTTTCTATCAATGTAATAAAAGCCTCTTTGCAGCCACTATCAGGGATGCAGCTTTTCAGCTCTGCTGGCTGATACTGGATGACAGACCTTACTTTCAGTCTAGAACTTGGAAGTCTTTTTACCAGGTAGGGATCGTGGAAGGGGTAAAATACTGTGGCAATTACAATTGGGCCTTGGAAATAATATCCACTCTCTTTGCAAGTCCATTCTGCTGGTCTGTCTCAGGTCTTGCCTTAGGGTGAAGACACTGTCTTCCACAACTAGGCCATGGATTCTCTGGGCCTGAATTGAGAACAAGTGGATAGTCCTGGAACCTGTCTGCCCTTTTTATTTAATACAGGCAGAAGGCTATCCCACCACATATTCTTGTGGATAAGCTAAGAATTTTAGGGGCCAAACATACCCCAATATTGGGTTCAGCTTATTCAAGGATGCACTTGTATTTTTATCAAATTTAGGCATGGTAAGTGACTGCAATGGTTTACAGATAGCAACTACAAAAATAATTACTTTTTAAAAAGTACCTATATTCCCATACTCATATATTAGCCACTCTGCAGATAAGCAGATTTTTAATTAAAATACCATGCGAAATGAAGGGCAGTTAACTGCAGTGGCACATTGTTCATGGTATTTTGGTTAAAAATACAAGACTCAGTTTATCCACAAATGGGTTTATCCATAAGTATAAATGGTAGTTTTAGATTTAGGGGGAAATTATAGTAATGCCATTCCTCCAAGACAGGGCTCCTCAAAGTGAGCAATACCAATTCTAAAAGGTTTTAATGGAACTATCTAAAGGTATAGTACTTGTAGTGCTATTAAAGTAATAGTACTGCATTTATTATTTTCATGTAATTGGGGAATCAATGAATCATCTGAAAGGAAGGGGTTGAACAGTTTGGAGAGTTTTGCTCTAGGATTCATATGCATGACAACCTTGCCCCATTTCTTAAAAGTAATCTTTTTCCGCTACATGTCAAATTTAATGTCATGAGCCCCACTAACAAACCCAAGCAAATCAGAACTCTGAGGCTAACTGACCAAATAGCATACAAGCTACCTCCAACTTTGTGCAACAATAAAATTGATTAAATTTATTTTAATCGTCCATCTACTTGCCAGTTTAGTTTAAATGAAATTCCAAAACTTTGATTTAAAAAAAAAATCACATTCAGTATTAATGGAAGGTGTGTTTGCTGTAGATCAAAGGATTGTCCAGAAGTCCTTAAATCTGGGAGCTTGGCAGAATGGTATCAACTTCAGAAACAGAAGGCCTATTTTCAGAATCTGTTTCATTCTCAGCTTCATTTTTGCATGGCAAAGGAGAGATTGTCATGCTACCTCGTGCATCAAATTTCACCATCCATTCTTGATCTTTTGTCCCTGGCTGGAAGAGTTGTGCCTTAATCAGCCTGGTTAAACTTTGGTTACCTAAACCAACATTTTCCCCAGTGTCTGGATGCAGCCACAATTTTGCTGGGAAGTAGCGTTCAACAGTTGAGAAATGTTCTGCTTCTTCCCCAGCTTCTCCCAGAAACCTCATGGAAACAATCAGTTGGCAACCCACAGACAAATGACTACGTTTCTGAGTGAAATGATTAGATGTGTCCAGCAACAGGGCTACAAGCTGAGCTGCTCTACAGGCACTGGAACAGCTGTTCAAGTATTCTTCCAAACCATCCAGCGCAATCATGGAAGGGCTATTAGGTAAGGTTTGGTGCAGGGAGGCCACCAGTTGAAGTAGCTCCTGGAAGGAAGACGGGTACAGGAAATGGATTTTCTTGAGACAGAAAAACAACACATTAGTGACCAAGGGTGTTAGACCAAAGTCATGACAGATATCAGGACAGCCTTTGTAAAAACACTTTCTCTAAATCATGGCAGATATGAAAAGCTGAAACCCACAATTTACATCTTGCAATAAATGCTCAGCACTGGGCTAAAGTCACTAATTTTGAAACAAATTCCCATAGCAGGTTAATTTATTTATTTATTTATT
>JAEANM010002155.1:0-25322 GCA_017656035.1 Myanophis thanlyinensis
TAATAATTGTTGTGGTGTTAAAACTGGCAATAGTTCAGAGACTCAGAAGTTCTGGCAGCAAAATGAGCTGGCAAACTTCACAATTTGGGGGCAAAATTCTACTCCTAAAATGTACACCCCCTCAAAACGTAAATGTATTTGCCCAGAAATTTTGAATGGCCCAATTCCATTTTTCCTGAAATGAGATTTTTAGTATTAAGATTTTAGATGGTAAAAAGGAATAAATCTTACAAATAATAATACCAGAAATTGGATATCAGGATGTCACCATGAGGCTTGTTGTCAAAAGAATTTGCTACAGTAAAAATGTGAGGTGATAGATAGATAGATAGATAATCACTTCTACACCTGGTGACAAATCTGAGAACTCAGCAGAGGACCTCTTCAAATTACAAAGTACAAAATGGTCACTAAAAACACTTCTGATATTCTTCCCTTAAAGTTTAACATATGACAAATAAGCTAGCCCAAAGTATCTGAGTTGTACAATCCTTTTTTCTAGGATGCAATACAATCATTGGAGAACCAGTTTGGTGTAGTGGTTAAGTGCCAGGCTAGAAACCAGGAGACTGAGTTTAATCTCACTTTATGCATGAAAGCCATATGGGTGACTTTGACCCTAATCTCGCTTTCTCAGCTCACATCAGGCTGGTCAGTCAATTTCTGTCACAGAAATCCGACACCCATCTGATCTGAAAAAAGTGGATTCTGAACTTGTGGGGAAAAACTGGGAAGAAAAAAATGCAATATGGTTATCATAGATGAAATTTGCCTTTCCCACTTATTCCACCAACATTATTTGAAAAAAAATGATTACAAAATTCATTAAGAAATAATTTGGACCTCATGTAAGTGTGAATGCAACACATTCCTGGGGTGTTTTTCTTCCTGCTTTAATGAATAAGCAGATCATATTTCTTCAGTTATCTGTGTGAGTCTGAAAAAAAAAACCCACCTATTTCATTAAATTAGATTAAGAGATTGATTAAGAGGTAGATTACTAAACGAAACTATGTGGTTTTTTTCCCAAACTCATGTATTAGTCATTAGCAAGATTTCAAAAACTTCTTCCTAATTATTTCCCAAGTGACCACCGCAGTACTAAATAACATATGTAATAGATTTGTTCAATTAGAATAAACAAAATATAACATTTGCTTGTTAACAAGTATCTCTCTTCTCTTAAATTCAATTTCACTAATTTGCTAGTCCTGAGAAAATAGATATTGGATTGTGTTGTAAGACACTAACAAAATGTTAGTTTTCAAACAATGTATCTTAAAATAATTGCTTATATTTTTAAGGAGAAAGATGATTTTGTTTTCTTAAGGGTGACCATTGCCTGGAGTGGTTGCAATGAAACCATATTAGCCTAAAGACAATTTAGTTCTAATGGACATAATGTAGCCCTTGATCACAAATAACAATTAAACATGATATGCATAGATAAATATTCTTAATTTTATTGGTATTTCCTTCTCTCAGAAAGCTTTGCAACTAAGGACTTTGAAAAGAGACTTTTTCGGGAGAGTTTATTTTTTTTCTGAGTATGACTGACAATTTAATATTTATTTGCTGGCTTGCTCACCCACCTGGATCAGTTCTCCTCTACAGCCTCCTGGTGTGTCTGGTGCCCTCTGATCGCTGGCTTACTCACTCACCTGGATCCGCTCTCCTCTGTAACCTCCTGGTTTGTTTGGTGTCTCCTCTTGTTGCTGGCTTGCTTACTCACCCAGATCAGCCTTCCTCTGCAGCCTCCTGGTGTGTCTGGCGCCCCCTCTGGTCACTGGCCTCGTCTTACATTGTTGGATTACAACTCGGATCATCTCCAAGCATTGGCAATGGGAGTTGGGATGAGGAGAGTTGGAATCCCAAGATTATCTAGAAGTCTGTCGGTTCCACACTTTATTTGCAGAAAATGCACACAGTTCTATACAGTAGCTGCTGTCCTGAGAGCAATTTGCCACAAGCTGAGCTCTTTGCTCATAAATAAATAAATAAATGGAAAACTAAAACAATCTATTGTTCCTTGACACAGCTTTTCATGGGTTGCCATTAGATTTCTTGATCACTGAATAGAAACAGAGAGAGAGAGTGGACAGCAGCAGGAGTTTTTGAAATATGGCATTTCTCCTATTCGAATGCCACCACGCTAATGCAAATGGATAAAGATCACCGATGGTCTCCAAAGGTTAAAAGCTTTTTCATTTCCAACTTTTCTACTGAATCTAATTTTGTAAAGATAAAGTAGCACACACACACACCCAAAAAACCCCATGCCTTTTACTTTACTTTTACTCAACGGTGCTGGTAAGAATGAAGCAATGTGACAGATGTGATTCAGTGAGTGTCAATGTGACATCTTCCCACCACTACTATAACCTTGGAACCCTGACAGTGACTCTCTGATTGTTTCAAGGCAATCCCTCCAGGAGACCTAGGAACAAAGCAGAGAGTTGGGTCCTAACAGCTCCTTGTGTGTTGTTGCATTTTTGAGCAAGAGACGGTTGAAGGATACAATCAAACTGGTGGCAGCAGTTTGGGAAAAGCAAAGTGCAATGTAAACTAACCAAGACTAACCAAGGCCTTAGACTTCTATCAGACACAAATGAGACAGCTATTTGCACTTTAGGATTATGAGCTCAGCTATCTTTTCTTTAGATCCATCCTCTCCTTGTTAAGATGACCTGGGGGTAGGGCATGAATGAGTTCTAGTGGGTGTAAATTATTCTTTAAGTTAGGGAGTTTGTTTCATTACCTCTTAAAGAGACCTTGGTTCACCTTCTCAAGAAGTCATCAGTGACCCCACTATACCAGGCAATTTTCATCTAGTATCCAGCCTCCCTTTTGGAAGAATGTGATTGCAATAGTAGATAGAAAATATTTTCAGTGCCCCTGGATAAAGTGGATTATCTAGAGCCTTTTCAGTCGATTCAGACCCAGGTATGGGGAAGAAATGGCATTGGTCAGACTTTTTGTCTATGGAGATTCTGAGTTATCCAAGTCATGGTTGTCCCAAAGGACAATTTCAGAAGAAGCTTCATGGATGAGAAGTGAAGCATCTTTAAAGAAAAACCAGAAAATCCAGTCACCTCTTGAAAAAGCATCTTAGGGTCAGACTTTTGGATGACATCTGACATGGGAAGGATGGGGGTTCTATATCCATTCTTAATCTATTATGAAAATCTAACAATCAGCCCTCTTGAGTCAGAAAGAACTCTTGTGCCAAGAATCTTGGCACACTACCGGATATACAAGATACAAAATTCTGGAAACCTGCCCTGGGGCAGCGTGAGGGAGAATATGGTGTCTGACTACTAGTAGCTATAAGTACTGGCTTATTTAGCTCCAGCATCACACATAAATCCAGTCATCACATAAGTGTGACCAAGAAATATAATGCTGGAGCTAAATAGGTCAGTGACAATTTGGGTTGCAGAAACAAAAGCATTGCTTCTAGGTCATTGAAAATATTTTTGTTGGCAGTAATTCACTTGAAATTCGGTGTCCAAGTTTATAAACAATTGTATCTTAAAAGAGACATGGAGAAGTGGAAGTTGGATCAGAGTTACCACAATAGAGGCCCCAAAAGAATGAAAGGAGTTGACCATGATAGCACATCATCAGTATCATGTTTACCCTGCAAAACAGAAGACTAAGGAGACATATGGTAGCAGCAGCCTACAATTTTTAAAAAATCTATTCTAAAACATGGGCCTGTTCTTTTCTAAAATAGAGAAAAAAAGAGGCTGGCAATAGGTGACTAAATGAAAAAAAAATCAGGCTGAATATTACAAGAAACCAGATATTAAGAGCTACTAAACTAAACAGTGAAACAGTCTGCCTAAAACTATAATAAATGTCTCACTGAAGATGAATATCAGTAGGAGATGGTTTAGTGGATATTAGTTATGAACAGAAGGCTCAACAAGAAAAAATGTGAGAATCTTTCAATTTATAGATTCTATGATTCCAGTATATTCTAGTCTGTAACCTTCAGGAATTAAACTTGTGGCCAATTTATTATTTCTCCAAATATTTGCTAAGGAGTCGTTTTTTTAGTGCTTTTTGCCTATAATTTTTAAACAACTCATTTTAGAACTCAATCTGTCAGTTTTATGGGTGTTACACATTTTAGAAAAGAAGTTTATAGAATATCAATAGATTACTTGAAGGGCAAACATTATGAATATTATGAAGGATTTTAAAATCAAATTGCACATCTATTATTAGAGAAATAGATGTAAAAATATTTATTATTCCATTAGTCACTCTTTAATAATTGATTTTCAGCAAACATAAACTGGGAAGCAAGCTCTATAATAAATGAAAGAATGTTACTAATGTGAAATTATTTGAATTGAGAATTAAGTTTATGAACTATTATTTCAGTTTAATATCTGTGCCATTAGGGGGGAAAAAGCTACTTTTAGTTTTTAGAATAGAGCAGATATTGTGTGTGCATGACCAAATTAATAAATACTGTTCCATTCAGATATCCCAGGTGCTAAAACATTGTTATTTTGAATTTAATAATTGAATGTTATATTCTACAAAGATACCCAAGCATTTAAGTTTAAGCCCAGGCTTAAACTGCAAACAAGCATATAATTGACAATCCTCTTCAACTGTTAAATCATTTTTGATACTGATTGTGATAGTGTGTTGGCACTCCTGTGATTTCCAAACTCAGACTATTATGGGTATACGTAACATGTTCAACTCACCTCATGGGGCCACATAGTATACAATTGAGGCTTACCACAATAGTAACACCCACTATGAGGAAGATCTCAATACCTTTCAACTTTGTCCTCTGGCAAACTGTTTTGATAGCCCTAACTCTCAAGAGGCAGAATGCACAGAAGCCGCTACACTGAGGACATTTTGAGATGATTGTGATGGGCAGGTGGGCTTTAGAAAAGCGGTTTGTTGAACTGTAGACATATTGGTATTATCCTTCAGACAGCAAAAGGTCATTCTTTTCAAACATGAAGTATCCACTTGGAGAAAAGATTGGAAAAAAAGGATGCATTGGGAATTATTTATGAAAGGCAGCCTGGAGTTCCTTGAAGTCTAAAACATCAGTAGCATAATGGTATCAACTAACTACGCAATATACTTCTTTTATAGAGGAGCATATCTTTACAGTAACCCAAACAAGTCAAATAGTAAACTCTATCTCTCGAGTCAGAAATGTTCCAGCTTAATATGATTTGTCTTATTCACTGTTTATATTTCCTCTAATAGCCTCTTTGAGACAAAAGAAACAATAAAATAAAAACTATTAAGAAACCAATTTCAATAAGTAGAGGAAAGGTTCAGAGAGATTAAAAAATGCCATATAAGAATGTTTCACAAAAGTGCAACTATTATGGAACAAAAATGAATGCATTTATCAATTAAACAAACAAACAGAAATCAAATATGTATTATCTCCAACAAGATTCCAGTGCTGTTATCAGTTATCCTATTCAGTCTCTTCTGGATTCTAAATAATATAGGCAGCTGCACAAATTCCTTAATTTTTCTGTAACTTTTAAAAAAATTCATTGGTGCATAATAAACTTATCAGATCTAGCACAGGCAATTTTTAGAACTGTCAAAATTCTCCCAGCTGATTGATTTAAGTACAGTATCTGTTTTGATGCTTCCCTGTTAGAAAATATTCATGATTTCAGAGTTATCATTAATTTTTGGCCTGTCACTTAAATAGGACTGTGTCTTCTGCATCTTCCTGTTAGCAGGAAGGTTATCTATAGGTGGGGAATATTATACTGAGCCATCATTATAGGCAGATCCTCACTTGGTCAGATTTAGACCCACTGTCACCCATCCAGGAAGTCACTATTCCTCCCGATAACCTTTACTAAGACAAACAGCTGTTACTTCCTGAGCAATCTGAAGACTCGAAAAGAGTAAGTTGCTATTGACTATCATATGATTAAACAAAGGTGAGAGACCACATTTCACCTTATTCTAATGGGCTAGCAAAATAGCATATCAAGCAACACAGTAAAAGAAACTATTTCAAATACTGAATGGTCTACCATGTTTCTCCAAAAAGAAGTCCGAGTCTTATTTTCTTTTGACCTCCGAAAAAATGGCTAGGCCTTTTTTTTAGAAGGTTCTGATTATTAACTCACCTCATGGTAGTGGCACCCGAGCCCTGCCGAGTAGGAGTCCATTGCTGCCCACTTCTTCTCCAGCTGCTTGCTGCCACTTGCACGCATCATCCTGGCCTGTTTCACCTTCAGATGCCTTCCGGGAAACCCTGCAGCTGATAACAAAGCTTTGGATCACCCCGGAGCTTTATTATCGGCTATAGTGGGCTTTTCTGAAGGCGAAATGGAGGCCAGGGCAATGCGTGCGAGTGGCAGCAAGCAGCTGCAGAAGTGGCTGCAGGTGAGGCAGGTGTCAGGATGTGCGAGGCCTAGTAAGTAGGGCAGCTCCACCCTGCCATCCCTACTATAGCTTATTTTTTACCTGTGTGCCTCGCCCCACCTCCTGCACCCCAGGGTGGGCAGGGTCTTAATTAGGGCTAATTTTGTAGGTGGGGCTTAATTTGATCACATGCGCTCAAAACCGTTCTGGGCTTCTTTTCAAGGTGAGTCTTTTTGGAGAAACAGGGTATTACAAGATGAAACTCTAGGCCTAAAACTCTTATTGCAATCAATCTGTTAGATTTAATAGATACAATTATCCTATATCAATATTATGTTACAGGCTGCATTTATAGCACTGCTAGTAAATAGTGGAGCTTTAGTCAACTTAGTTGGCCCAGGAGCTAGGATTTTGTCTCTGGTGTGAAAGCACTCAGCTTAAGAACAGAAGTTTGGCAAGAACAATACTAGAGATCATTAGAAAGAATTTTGAAGAACAACTTTTCACAAAGAACACCTGAATTCTTTCAGCCCTAAGAAGACAATAGCAAACAACTAAAAAACCTTGGAAACAAATCAGCATAACTGAATGGAAGGAAAAAAAGAAATTCGGTTAGTTGAGCTTGTCTATTTGATTTACATAATCACCCATCTCATAAACACGATTCTAGGCAGTTAAAATATCTATGGATACCAGTTAAAACAGATTAAAAAATTAGATGATATATATAAATTGAATGAACCAACATTCCACACACAGTGCTACAGTTTTATGGAATCCCCATTTCCATGGGATTGCCCAAGCCTGCTGAAAAAACTGTTTTCAGAGAGTTCCTAAATGTCAAAAACGTAAGGTCTTATATCATCATGGGGTGTGTGTGTGGAGGCAATGATGTTCCAAAGGGCAGATTCTGTGAAAAGGCCCACCTCCCAAGTACCATTAGATGGAAATCTTCAGCAGATAGGAGCCATACACATACTCCTCCTGCTGGTTCTGATGGGATGAGTAGAAGTATCCAGGGAAAGGTAGTCCCTCAAATAATCTGATCCCATGCCATGTAGGGCTTTAAAGATTGAAACCAGCACCTTCAGTTGAACCGGAAGCAAACCAGTAACCAAGGCAGCACACAGAGCAGAGTTTGAAAGTGTGCCATTCTAGGGGCATGCATGACTTCCCTTTTCCAGCAGTTGAAGCTTCTGGATGGTGTTCAAGAGCAACCTCAAATAGAGTACATTCCAACTATCCATTCGGAAGGTGACCTGAGCATGAGTAACTGCAGAGCCAACTAGCATAAAGTCCCTCCTACCATGATTGGCACCTGCTCTATGAGCAATAGTCATGCAGTAGGACCCTCAAATTGCATAGCAAATCTGATTGAGGGCAGTAAAACTCCAGTATTAAAATCCCAGATCCAAAAGGCCTTAAAACCCAAAGCCACTTAGCCTTAACAGATTCAGTTGAAGCCTGCTGTTTCCCATCGACTCCCACATTTATACCCATATTTGTATGTAGTTATTTATTGTTCGTTGGCTATTATTTCTGGACCTTGTTTCCATGACAATTAAAACAGTTCCTGACCAACTTCACTATGGCATACTTTTACGTACCTGAATCCCGAGATATCTTCTTTCCATTTTTCCTCCAATCTGATCATCCCACGTTCATTTAGCCTGTCCTCATAGGGCAGGTCATGTCTCTATATCAATTTTCTTGCCCTCCTCTGAACTTATTCTAACTTGTCAATCTATCTGGAAATGCAATACCCAGAATCATTCACTATGTTCCAGGTATGATAGATTAGAGGGGAATAACAGCTTCAAACATTTTTGATATAATGCTTCTTTTAATACAGCCCATTAGCCCTTCTAGCACTGGCTGATCCACATCTTGCTATTCATGAAGCACTTCGTTATGACTGGTAAGTTACCATAATTGTAAAATGATAACATAAAAAACTTTTGATTCAATAATGCTGCATTTTTACATCAATCTAACAAAATAATTCTTAACAACTTCCTTGCGGGCTCAACCCTACTTCTATTATGTTCTAAGATAATATTATATTGATGTGTGCATTTTTAGGTGGAACTTTTGTTGGTCTTCAGCATTTCAATAAACTGTAAGAGCAACTTTCATATATCAATCCTGCTTTTGTAAAAGTTACAATGCACATTCATTTTCATCTTTTTGCTTTCTCCCTATGTGAATGTTTTGTTCACGTATGGAAAAATGAGGGCAAAATTCAAACACAGCAGGAAAAAAGGATTGTCTCTACTGTTGCTTAATATTCATATTGCTGGGAACATCCATCCTGCTTTCAACATGTTTAATAAAAGAGAGAGAAAAGTGTAGGAAAGCAGCAGGCAGTTGGCACACTTTTTGGGTCCATTAGCCAGCTGTCCAACAGATGTTCAAATGGTTAGACCATCTCATTGTTGAAAGAAATTAAAAATGACCCAATGGAACTGCTGTGCTTGGTAAATGTAAATTCACTCCAACTCACTCCAGCAATCTTCATCATAAAACTGCAGGTTGGAAAGCTGTATGTTGAAACAATTATCTCTATTTCTCCAGAACAAAATTTTATTTAATCAAAATTGAAGTAATTTGAAACTCAAGTATTTATCTAAGCATCACCAAGATCTCTATTTGTTGTTGATAAAGTTTATTTAATGCAATTAATTTGCTGGTTCTGGTTGGATATATTAACTACCTCTTGGCACTTCAGCTACTTGATTTACTAATAGTGGAAAAATATGTAGAATATACTGTATGTAGATATGCCAATGCTTATTTCAAGACTGATATCTCCACTAGTCTACAAAGGAATTTTAGGATCTATTAGACTCTTGTGATCTTGACCTCTATGTATTTTTATCAAATATATTTCACACTTCAAACAAACTGTTTACATCCACAATTTGAAAACCAACAATATAGTTATAATAAGATTCCTCAAGTTAATCTTCTATTTCATTCAACAATACTTCAAGTGAACTTAATTAAATACTATCACTGAAAAGTTTTACAATACAAAAATGATTTGCCATTCTGTATTGAAATAGATGCTATAAAAAAAACCTAAGCATTTACAAATTTAGGTATCTTGTAATGTTTTTCAATGGTTCACATTTTAAGGACTATATTAGCAATCCAAAATATATTAATAGAAAATATTAATTTGTGTATGTTTACGATTTTGTACCATAGCAGAATAATGATTTTTTTTCAACTAAATTCTTTGTCTATATGTGATCATATAATATAAATTCATATCATCTCTTAATTCTGTCAGTTTCCATGAAATATATTCTGTTAAGCAAAATTATGCATATTAAAATACAGGAAAAGCTTATTCCTTTTGGCTAGTAAATTTTTCCTTAGAACCAAAGATCTAGGAGTTATTTTTCAAATGGATGGTTTCTTATAAATATTTACATCTTTGAAATCAGAGAACAAGTACACAGTGATGCATTTTTCAAAATAATATTTCTTTCTCCCTGGTCGTTCTGGAGTACATATTGTTCAAATTATGTCATTCCATGTATGCTACTTAGGGGAGACTGCAAATCTTTCTCTTCTCTTCAGCAATCTTTTCTTCTTCATTAAAACAACCCACAGGGTTAACTTCAGTAAAATGTAAGGTTGGAAATAAGGATGTAGTGCTGTGTATCAACTTAGATATATAGAGACTTTAGTTCCTGGAAAAAAAAAACTGCAATAAATATCTTCTAAAAATATTAACTGCAAAGCAATGAAGAGTCGTTTGCTCTCTTTCCTAGAGACTGGAATTATTTATTTATTTGTTTGTTTGTTTATATTTTGCATCAACCAACTTCATTTAAATAAGGCTGGGAGGATACGTATGTACTGTATCTGTGTGTCTATACACACACATAGACAGAGTTTTGAAAACCATGCTATAGTAGCAAACATAAAAGACTATTTATGTGGAAAAATCTGCTAACAGAATTTAGCCAAATGTTTCAAGTACTAGTCCTGGTACAAACAAAACCTAGTATGGCTCTAATAAGGCCTTGGAACCAGATGCTTCACCAGATGCATGGGAACCCAAAAGAAGTACCACTCTTACTTTTTGTGGCTGCTTCAGACTAATTCTATAACACAAGTCATAAAGAACTTGTGAAAGTTCTTGTACAAGCAGAATTCAAGTATTAGATTATTCAAATAGGTTCAGAATCAAATGGGTTATAAAATCTTTTAACTTTTTTGGTTAATTATTGCATTGAATAAACAGTACATCTGCACACTCACATTTTTCATTATAAAACAGGCCCTCCAAACTGGTCTTGCAGAAGCCTCTCCATGATTGAAATACTCTGTAAAAAACATCACAGACTAGATCACTTTGAAATCTAAACATTTTACAAATAACCCTATGCATATTCCAGTGTCATCACAAATCTCTTGCTAACACAATTAGAGTCATCCCTTGGAATCCTACTGTACTGAACCTCTTATAGGTTTCACTGATAATCTGCTAACTTTCAGGATAAATAGAAACCCATGAAAAAATCACAAAAGTCCTAAGTACAACAGGGCACTCTATAAATTCTATGTGGTAACTTACAATTTTGGAAAAGCTGCTCTCAAAAGAAACCACTGTGAAAATCTACTTAGAAAACTAGGCCATAATACAAGTTACAAGTTCCTAAAAAAGTTTCTTTTTTAGATTACTAACATTTTGTGAATGTTAGCACACAATGTTTGTGTGTATAATTCATAAATTTTCTTTATTTCTGTGAAAATAAAAACATATTATTTGTTTGCACTGATTTATCAGTTCTTTTGTAACTGGAACTTAAAGCTCTAGCTTGTTGCAATTTTGACCAGTATACCAATCAGAATTTGGTATTTTGATTCTAGTATTTACTGAATTGATTGTTTTCAAATCTGGATGTCAAGGTCCCAGACTAATTGGGGTCTTTTTGTTCTCTGGTAAAGGAGAAACATATGTAACAAAGAACTGGCAATTCAAACAGTGGAGTACACCATCAAGTCTTCTTTCCATAATAGAATTTGGAAATTATGTTTACCATACCAACTTTGGATCAGTTCAAAACCAATAGCCCAAATGATCCACATTTTAAAAATTCAGAATGGCTTGCAAAGTGCTTCTTTATAAACTTTAAATATTGGAACTTGCAGCTCCTTTTTCTGTTTTCATCATCTCCACAGGAAGTGAGAACTGACTAATACAGCTCATCCATCTAAATTAAGTTTGCCACCATTTACTAAATACAGCACGAACTGACAAATGTGAGAACTCTTGAGTTTTGCACTGGGAATCTTAACATGTTATTTATTGAATCAATTATGTTCACAGTGTGAAAGCTGCTTTCCCTTTCTTCCTCATAGCATTGCTGCCTCTAATATAGGGGTTAAGAAAGAAGAGGGAAAAAAGGAATATATAAAATGACTAACGATCAATTGCAAGTCATATATGACTGAAATAATGGTACTGCCCAATAAATATATTCCTTACAACTGATATTTTAATATTTGTCATTTTAATTTTATCAGCTAAGCTGATATTTTGTTTGTTATGTGCAAATGTAGATATAGAACTTAGCTGATCTCTGTAGTAAAAGGATTTTCTTCTATAGGTAATCGTGGGATTCCTTCACCTTGCTAGATCTCACATAAAACAAATTAATATAAAAGAAGAGAAAGCTGTACTTAGTATTAGTTTCAGTATGTTATAATATCTGCTGCATCATGTGATTTTACTCTGACTCTTTTTAAGATTGCACCAGATGCCATCCATGTACTTCTGATTGCAAATTCTTTTGACCTCTTATTTGTCTTGTTTTGCTTATGCCAATATTATTACAGAAAGGGATAAAAATGGAAACATCTGAAAAAAGGTGAACCATCTGCAAGTAGGATGAATGTCAAGTAACCACTGAAAGTTTCTGAGTATATCTGGTAGCATCCCAGAATAAGCCTGACCAAATGAGTTAAAAAAGATATCAAAAGGAATAAAAAGAAATATAAAAAGATCTCATGAAGCATCACTTCATCTCATTATGTTCTATCTACACAATCTTAAATCTTTTTTCCAGTTCTGACAATTATCCCAAGGACCCAAAATTGAGTAATTCTTTACATTATTCAGAAGTGCCAGGAGTTCTCAATTTTTCTTCTAATCAAATTTATAATGTACCCGATCACATATTTGCTTGACCAATGCATCTGTTTGTAAATAAATATACATACTTAATCTTATAATTAGATTCTGGGAAGATACTAAGTGTTTGTTGGATCTTATTATTCTTGATGAATGTATTTTTATATACACTGAGAGCTTATGCAACGAAGACAAATTCCTTGTGTGTCCAATCACACTTAGCCAATAAAGAATTCTATTTCTGTTTCTATTCCTATTCTATTCTATACCATGACAAAACAACCATCAGCATCAGCATCCTATAGCCACATTTGCTGCTAGCTAAATATCTCAGGGATAATTTATGATTAGTTGGATTAGTTGAAAATGAGGCGCTTATATGAATAACTCTGCTTCAAGTACTCCCCCAAGCTCTGCTTTTTTAAAAACTTTTTTAAAAACTTCAAATAAATACAATGTAGGCAGCTGGGTGACCTATTGTATTAGTCTAAACAAATACATATATGGGAATATCTTCTGTGCCAATACTTGTTTTGACACATTTTAATATAAAGCAACTAGAATATTATACATAACAGAAGAAAGCCCATTAGATGTCAAGAACCTGGGAATTAAATTTAAAAAATAAAGCACTTACCCTTTTGACTCCTTGATTTAAAAAGGATTGTGCAAAAATTTCCAGTAAGCAATTCAGCAATCCAGTTCCTTTTACTGTTATATTTCCTTTCTGAGCAAACTCTGTCCTACGAAATAAAAACATAACTTAATTGGACCATTGTCTACAATGCCTAGAATGCCTGGCGTAAGATCACCCAATTGCCTTCATGCATAAGTTAGGACTAGAAAAATCCACTAATAAAGGATCCACTCATCCACTCTTGCTAATGACAAAAAGAATGGGTCAAATATGCAAATAAAAAAACGCCTTAGGTGAGGCCTCATATATTTTGGTTGTCATGGCTGTCATGGTCATTATGAGTTCCAAAACAATGTGTTAAACTGTTCTTACAATAAAAACAAAAATAATAATAATGAGTCAAATCTTAGAGAATATTAAAAATAATCTCTTCGAGATAACATATACTATAAAAGTGTGGGGTTTTTGGCTGTGGTTATATGTCTAGTTCAATAGTTTCACATCTTCCTTATGTCACCGAAAATATGCCTGCATGGTGCAAATATAATATATAACCTTCAATGTAAGTGCTATAGAATACGTAAATAACATATTATACTTTAAACTTCATTAGTGACTATTAATGAAAATGTTGAGATTATTTGCTATAATTCAGCCCTACAAACAGGGGTGCATATAATAAGTTGCAATGTTTCTACGTAGTAATATGACAGCATTGTCTTTTGTAATGGCATTTAATAATCATGTCTTGAGCATGTGTATGAGCCAAAGAAACTCTAAACAGCTATTTCCCTCTTTCCCAACCCCTATCAGTAATTATCACTTTCAAAGCTGGAAGAAATAAGAGCTAAAATAGGTTTGCTGATATATCCACATAAAAGAGAACTAGCAAACTTCTCCATTCCTAATTGAAAAGCAACAACTTTGCTATCCACTGCTTATCTTCCTCAGAAGAAATTCAGTTGAACATTGCTCATTTGACTTTTAAACAAGCTTGCACTGGTAATTATGAAAGGCAGGTTAGATAATATCTATTGATATATCATCAATTTCAGTTTGATAGAGTTGAACCCAACTTGACAGCATCTATCTGTGCTACTTACTAAATTTTAAACTAGACTGTTAAGATCAAGAAAATAAGAGTAGTTTTGCTTTGTTTGATTGCTAAGCAACAGGTTACAGATTTAGGTATTTTATAAAGTGATATAATCATAAATATGAACGAGTATCAGAAAGCAAAGCATGTCTATAGTAAACATGCAGTTATTTTGAGCCATGATCCTATAAAATACACCAGAAATATGCATGCATGGAGAAGGTGGGGGTATGCAAATTAATGTGGTTTCCCCCCTTAATAATTGCTTTATTGCATTATAAGATGTGAAAATCACATTACTAAATACAGATAATTGCTGGGCACAGTGCTTTTTATGAAACTTAAACTAGAAATTGTTAGCATCCTGATGGTTTAGATAAGTTAAACCTTTAAACAGAAAAAAGCTTATGTCAATGTTCAATATAATTTCTAAAATGCAAATAAACCAAGTTGCTTGAATTGTACAATTAAAACCAAGAACAGCATCGATAGACAATTCCATGCATTTATTTATTTTATAATATCAAAAAGTTTCTATCTATGAGCTTAATGCCTAATAATAGTGTCTCCATTATGTTATTATTGTTTATATTTTTTTAAAAAGACAAAACAGAAGCTGATATTTGATTTCCAACTTCCTTTCTTTATACTCTGTCCAATTTGCAGTATTTATAAATATTTAGATCCCCTGAAAAACTATAAAGTTATTGTTTCTCAGGCCCACGTCCCCAGCATCAAAATTAAAGCTAATTCATTGCACTACATGGATATGCCTTTGAAATCAGAGCCGTGTGTAATATACTACAGAAAATTGCAGGAGGTACTACTGTAGTGTTGGAAATTAACACCCACCCCTCTCCTAGAAAAATGAAAAAATATTAAAAGGCAGAATATTTCCCCTAAAAGAGAAATAGAAATCTTAAAAGACAGAAACTAATCCCCAGCCCCCTGCCCCCAGAAGATACTTTGGTTATTTGGAAGTCAAAGGACTGAGTTAGCTTTATTTGCAACATAAAAGGCCCTAATCCTCAGGACATTATGGGATTTCCCAACTGGCCACATGGCACAAACAAAAGCTTCAACCAAATTTGAATCATGACCCATAGCCACATGGTAGACAATCAGGATACTTACCCTTGCCACAAGAACAGGAAGCAAGGTCATAGCCCAAGAGGGTATAAATCTATCCCTCTCCCTCACTTTCTTCCCTTTTTGTTCAGGACTTCAAAGCCATGAGGTCCTGCTCCAGCTCCACCAATAAACCATCCTTCCAAGCAGTCTCCATGTTTCCAGTGTCTTTCTCTCCACTTGGAACTGAACCCAGATGGATATTTCTTCCAACAGTAGACACAAATGTTTACAGCTAAATAGCACTCTAAATGACAATGCAAAAATTTTTGGAGTGCACTTCTCATTCTTGACATTGTTTCCCTGAAGCTCCCAAAATTGGCAGCCAGTTTAGTTACTGGCACAGCTGGTGTAATTCAGAGCAGTAGACTGAACAAGGACTGAAATATACAACAGAATTGTTGGCCTGTTTGTATTAACAAAGCATTTATCGCAGGAACAGCCAACTTTTCTGCTGGTTACCACTTGTATATGATTGTTGCACATCCCTCTGTTGTTTTTAATTTAATAGTGAAATACAGAAATCTACAGCTCCAACAAGGGAAAAAATTTAATTAATTTTTAATTTTATTAAATTTCTATACCGCCCCTCTCCCGAAGGACTCGGGGCAGTGAACAGCCGATAAAACAGTACAATAATACAAATTTAAATCACTTTAAAATTAATTAAATTAGAGGGGGCGGAGATCTATAGAATTAGTTCCTTAAGATTATCACCAATTTTAGATCATACAAAAACATTTTGTTTTATCTTCTCTCTTCATCTTCATTTTTAGAACAGAGGCTTTTCCAAACTCCATAATTATTTATTTATTATTATGCGAGTTTACATAGCTGCCCAACTTACACACTGGTGACTCCAGACAGCTTACAATATTTAAAAAATCCACAACATAAAAACTAATAAAAGAGTTATTTTTTAAAAAAAGTTATCCATGGCAGAAGCAACACAATCACATCAACACTTGATTGGCTTCATCTTCATTCATGGTCCCGGATCCACTGACAAAAACATATTCAGGCCTTTCAGAAAAGCAACAAGGTGAGGGCCAATTGTATCTCCATACTTAATTGATATAATAGGCATATTCCGGATCCATCTTTTAAAATCATAAACATAAGTTCCTTTCCAGTTACGCAAAATTATTCTTCCAAAGCCTTTCGCGAATCACCAATTTCCATGTTTTGGAATATAGTTCAGCATCTCATTAAGATTCTTAACTACATATCTTTTCTTTTTGATAATTTTTAAATTTTTATTTCCAAAGTTAAAATACAAACTTCAACAAAAAAAGAAATAAAAGGGAAACAGCAACAAACAAGAATTGTCACATATCTTTAACATCAATATAAAAATAAATAAAAATTACAAAATCTAATGTCTATCCCTTTTTAAACTTTGAGTGGTCTGGTCTGGTAAATATGAAATAATATATTTTGGAGAAATATTTTCTGATTTTTTTTTATTTTTAAACCATAAGTCATATACCAGATACTATATCTTTTTTAATACCTGGACCCAATTATATTCCAAATCTAGTCCTTCCAAGTCTTCATTCTACAATTCAGATACTATCACTAATGCTAACTTTCATTTTAACTTTCTAATTCCTTATAACATTGAATTGTTAGTTCATGTTCAAGCATCAGAACTCTTAGGGATCTTTAAGAGGCTGCTACAGCGTCCAAGATGTGTTACTATTTAATAAATGTTTCAGTTACATATACTGTTGTGCCATTACAGGCAAGTCATTTTCAACATATAATATCAAGAAGTCTTTAAGACAACTGCTAGAAATCAAGATATTTAAATTGCTGCATCCAACCACTCCAATAAAACATTTCTCAAGATTAATTTCTCATGTGATTTGGAATGAAAAAGTAACCTCTTGCCCATTAATAACTAAACATGCCTGTACCTGAGAAGCTCAAAGATCTGTGTACATCATTTGACAACATGAAAAGAAAATAGAACTGCATTTTATAGTCAATGCTGCTTAATATATAGGCTGCATTGTTCACCAAATTTTAAAATATTTACCAATACAAATGAAATCAGTTAACATTTTTAGCAGTCAGAGCTATACCACTAGAACACCAAATTATATTCCTTAGCCCCTTTTTGCTCTACTAGCAAGCAGAAATTAGGTGAGCTTAGAAAGCTTAGAGCTGCAACATTTGGTTTGACTTTTTAAACCCAAATGCCCCTCCTGAGGATTAGAATAGGATGTCCAGAAATCCCTTTTTCTCAGATCAAGGAACAAGGGCTAATTTTTCACATATTTCCACATGAAAAGCTCTGGGAAGTAGAAAAGCAAACTAACTTTGCCATTTTACCTTCTCGTTTTCTATTATTATTGAAAAAAAACCCATATTTTGCAATGCACACTAGGGTAAAGAATGTCAGCAAGCTGCAAATTAAAAAGGAAGAAATGACCCTGGTGTAATTTCAAACTGTATCTTTCAGGTATTGTCAAAAGCAATCCTAGTATATTTTAAAAGCTAGGTCAGTGTGCAACAACATTTTTCAAGATGTAATAGTCTTACAGTAATTCTGTGTTGACATTATAAGAATTTTATTCATTTGTCAACATTGATTCTGGATATTTTCACATCATTTTTTCGTAGAATATCCAGCCCCCTTGCTTTCTGCTATTCAACTCATTCAATATTTTCTAATGAATTAGTTTTTGTGAACTTATCTCTTAAAGTTACTTTATCAACAATATTGCCATGCAAAATGCCATGCATTTTTTTATTTACTGCCAAAGTCTTCTGCCATTATTGGAATTTAAATATAAGACCAGAAGTGACAAGATGGATAGAAAGATTTCAAAATAAGATAACTAGCCATAGCAAAGAATATTTACTATCCATGAAGGTCTCTCTCTCCCACTAAGTCTTATTTAGACAACCCGTGTCCTGTTGGGTCATCATTGCAGAGGTATTTCCTTACCTAAACACAGGAAGAGAATGTTCATTGTTGGGCAAAAAATCAGTGGGAGTGGAGCAATTTCCAACCTCCTGCCAGCTCCTTTATTGAATCCCCTTGAAAAAGATAGCAGGGAGTTTCAGAAGATTTCCTTCCTTCCTTCCCCCCCTCCCCCTTCCTTCCGTCCTTCCTTCATTCCTTCCTTCCCTTCCTCTGTTCCTGCCACAATTGATTTTAAACTCCCTGCTAGCTTCCCCATTGAGTGTGAAAAGTTGTCAGGGAGCATTGAAAATCTCATATCATGTATCAGATCACATGATAGCAGCTGACCATTGTAATGTGGCTGTGCTGAAGAAGCCAGAAGTTTGCCAAATTTCAAGATGGGATTTTGGATGCATTCTGTAACTTACTTCACGTGAAGTACCTTAGTTGAAAAACTGTTGTCCTATCAATTTGCCAAATTGAAGATTATAAACCGACAAATAGACATGAGCAATTGAGTGGTATATATAACAGATTCATTGTAGAAAACAATAAAAAATTATTTTAAAAATAATCTTTAAAAAAAATTAAACAGAATGGCACAATGTACAGTAGAATAATATGGTCTGTTGCTCAGGATTAGTTGGAAAAGAAAAAAATGAAATCCACAAAGAAAAGTATATAATGCATAGAGAAAGGCAGAAATTCAAATTTGTGAGGCTTCTGAAAGCACCCACTTGGCTACTGTATTGAAAAAAAAAATTGGATCAGGTAAGTTTTTGATCTGATTCAGAGAGCTCTTCCTTTGTTTTATTGTCAATATAAACTAAAGAAATGAGCCTACATTTGGTTATAACTGCAAATTGCAAGGTAAACTTGATGGATTGTTCACTGTCTTTTCTGAATCAACAGCATTAGTAGATTATTCATTTACTTTCCAGTCACAGTGTATCAATTGTGCATTAGCCTATGTGATTTTATCATCAGGGAAAAAAATGATTACTTAGTGGTTGGAAAACGACAATGAAAATAATACACCAGACAATAAAAAAAGAGTAGGTCGACAATATGAAATAGCAAACCTCATGTCAATTTACTGTTTCAGACAAGGGAATTTTTCTGAGGTCTATCAGTAGTCATGTTGCATGAGCTAGCTTTTGTTGACCATTTTGCTGAAGCCTTTGATAATACTTTATATTCCCCCTTTCCAAATTAAATCCTGGGACTACATCAGAGTTTACACAGAATCCTTAGAAATCCCTTTATTTTGAGGCGCCGTGGGTTCTGTTTATACAATCTACAAAAACATTTATCCTTGACTCATCCTGCTAGGCCAACTGGCACTTGAAAAGACTCTCCCAACTATTGAAGTGACATTTCAGAATCACTGCCATTATCATTTGAAGGATGGATACTGCATCTCATTTTAAACCCTGATTAATGTTAGAGTCCAACAGGAATTAGAATATAGGTACGGTTTAGCATAAAACAATTCAAAAATAAATCGATGCCCTTCACTGTTTCAATTATGTTAACCCAGGATGAAAATCGTATCCTTCTTCTGGGAAATGTCCCTCTCACTTCAGAATAAGAAGCTGACCAATATACTTTTGTAATGGATCTATTGTTTCCAAAACTTACTTTCATGTAATATTCCCTACTGATTTGCTCTCTTTTTCATCCTCTACAACAGGGGTCTCCAATCTTGGCAACTTGAAGACTTGTGGACTTCAACTCCCAGAATTCCTCGCCAGCAAAGCTGGTGAGGAATTCTGGGAATTGAAGTCCACAAGTCTTCAAGTTGCCAAGATTGGAGAACCCTGCTCTACAACTTTAACAGTGAGCCACAAACATGCCAGACAAAAATATGATCAGTGATGAGTTGTCTTTGCTTATATTGAGGGATATGGCATTTTCATTTTAACGAAACAGCCCCAAAACATTATATCAGTCTATTGTTACAAACGAGCCTAAGTATTATCATCAATACAGGACACCTTCTTAAGCAATTATGTACTCACGTAAATACATTTGCCAAGCAAGTTTTTCTCTTGTGTTATTCCCAAAATATAAAATATATAGTATTTGCAATAGAATTACCAACAGTCTCATGATTTAGAAAAGCATTAGTGGAACTTTTGAGCAGGCATTTAGTAGAACAATGCTCCTCTCCTCCCAAGGATTGGTGGCTTCAAGAAATTATCTGTGGCCTCTGTGCAATGCAACCAATAGACTATAAGTAGGAGTAGAGAGGCATTTGAGTCTTACTTCCAATCCCAGTTGCAATGTTAATACACACATACATTCAACATACATCTTCTTTGGTTGTTGTTATTTGTGAATAATGGGAAATAATTCTATTAAATCAGCTGCAGGGTTGGATTTAAGTTTTCTCTATAAGTGAAGTATTATGAATGATTGGATCTTTCAAATTCTACATTATGTTCCCCACTTTTCCCTCTCCTAATGTTGGAGTTCTGATAGTTTGCAAATGTTGAAAAAGGGGACTTGTTGCATTTCTCCCTTCAAGATGGGATCCCTTTCACTGAACTTAGCCTGATTAACCCTCCTCTGTAATAGTCCTGGAATGACAAGGGCTATAAGGTTACAGTTTACATCAGAGTCTTTTTATAAAAATAAAAAGGAGGAAATAAATAAATTTTCAGAGCCACATTGTTGTTTTAGTTATATTAATGGGATGTTACTGTTGGTTTTATGTTTGTCTGCCGATATTGTTTCTTTTTAATTTGTAACAGTTTTCTAAAAATGATGATTAATAAAATATTTATGGCCAACTTCTAAGTGTAAACAGTGGCACAAAAATACTGCAACCAATAAATGTCAGCAGTATAAAGAATATTAAAGTAACGCTTCTGAGTCAATCAGGTACCAGAAGGATTATTTTTGTATTGTCTTTTATGACTTTTATAGAGCTGCATGACAGCCAATCTATCAATTGTAAGCTGTTTAACAAACTGAAAGAACATATTAAAGTCTTAGAAGGGCCCCAAATCAGCATTTTCAATGCATTTCAATATACATGCAGCAAGCAGCCCTTGGTTTGGTGGTTCATATATTGTGCAGACTTACTATATCACTAAGAACCATCATGGATTTCAGTTCTTCCTATTGAAGGTGATACATGAAATGAAAATCCAAATACCACTTTCTAATAAATGAACATACTACATCTTACCAATTCGGGTTTTCAGAGCTTTCTCTGAAGACTGATTCTTCATTGAGGGAGGCATACTCTGTCCACGTAAGACAGTGAGTCTTCATAGACATAATTCTATCTTGCATATTAAGCCACGACTCCTCTTCTAAGTAAACTTCTGATACTTTCAGGATACTTATCTGTCAAATGTAACATTTACAATGGTCAATAAATGGAGTTAGGAAAAAAAAGATCAGATTACGTACATTAGTAAATAATTTCATTCTTTTAAAATCACTAATAGCTCTATTAAGACTAATATCTATCAGTAACAGATAACAACTGGCATATTGACATTTGATAAACATGCAAGCTTTTATTAGTTATTTCCACTGCTTAGTAATTTGTTAAACGTTGCCAATTGCAACATTTTAAAGCAAAGTATCAATTTAATGCGTGCCATTTTATTTCTCTTTTAAGTCCATTTTCATATAACAGATCCAAAAGAAAGCATCAACCGTTTGTACACAAGACATAATTACTCAAAACATTTGGGTTCATTTTTCATTCTCTTTGGTACCTGTAAATTTTATGCTTTCCCATCTAGATGAGGCATGGAAAGAATAAAAAGAAATGTGGTAAAATCGAATTATTATATTTTCAATATGTAAGATTAAAAAAGCACTTTACAAAATTGTTTGATACATAGCAGAACATATATCATAAATATTGTAATTTAATTTGAAAGCTGAAAGTATCAGACGCTTAAAACAAGAATCACCATTCTATTCTGATTCTAGAACTAAATTAAGTATATTGTAAAAAATATGTTACTTTGTTTTACAAATCCTCATTTTGAGATAAGGGCTTTGAACACTAGCTATCTCCTCTCTTAGATACAAAATTGGATTTTAAATGCTGTCATCTGTAATTCCAAAAAGCTAAACTAATAAATTTTGAACAAAAGCATAATTTGCCTGTATCATCTTTATAATGAATTTTAATTGACTGAACTTAGTTACCTTTCTTAAAATGTATGGAATTACATTTTGGCATGTTGCAATTCTTCTCCGATATATGACTCCTGTAGACAAGTCTGATAATAAAAGAATAAGTTTTCAGAGTAATAAACAAAATCAAACAATATCAGCAGGAAGGCTTGGAAGCCATAAAGGGATTTAGTTAATGCTTTTTGCTTTAGCACTCAATGAATATTGCAGTATATTAATCTAGGAAGGATTTTACGCCAACAATCCTGCCAAGTAATCTTGGAATAACTGATTTAAATCTACCGTGATAGTGATAACAAAGAATAAAATACAATGCTAAATTCAAACTTTTTAGAACTTCCATGAACTTCCTTGAAATCACAGTAGATTTTGGCAAATAGCAGTCAGGGAGTTAATTTCGGAAGCACTTGTGTTGCTAGTTACAAGCTTCAAGTATCTTCCTGGGTCAGCACTTCAGAGCAAAAACAGCTCATTCTTCTCACTCTGCATTCTAAAGCACATCCTAAGACCATAAACTACCTCTCTGCCATCTAGCAGTGCCAATGTTTGAAGTCTAAAGCAATTTTCTTGGACAACAAACATTTATTTTTGCTCTGAACTGAATCAGTGACAAGAATAAAGCTCCTTTCTGAAAATTAAAGCACAGCCCCTTTCTCAAATTATAGGTATTGACCTACAATGCAAACGTGACTGGCTTCTAAAATCAATTTGCATTTTAATATTTAATGATTCCAGATTAAGTCCATAAGCTTCAGGGAGATGTTAATTGATAACCTGGGTGGGCAAATAGCCTGGAGCAAGGCCATTACTTGTTCTTGAGACAAGGAAACTCTCTCTGAAACTTATCTGAATATTTCTTCCTTGGAAACAGCATTCTGCAGTATGTTTTAAACAGATGTAGTGGCACTGTATGTGGATATCCCATTTGACATATTTAAAGAGAGTCATATGCTGATTATTTCCCAAAGGAAAAAAATTATTAAAATTGTATGCAATGGCGAATGCAAATTTTGAATATTTTGAAAAATAACTTGATATCCTTTCCATCAGATTATTTCCTTAAAAAACAAAACAAACATGTAAGATGTTGGAAACTGAGTATTTATATTATAGATGGATGCAGATCCTTTTAGTGTATTTTGTATTAGTAACCATATTGTAATGAGATCCCTGTTTTTCTGAAGACAGAACATTTCTACCTCTGTGACCCCAATCTGACAGCCACAATGTATAAGAAGGCAGTTCTTGAGGTGGTGGGGGGAGGGATTGGGGCAGTCATTTAGGGACAAGGAAAAATAGTTGATTAAACCTGTGGTTAAAAAAAAAAACCTAAGAGCTTTAAAAAAAGATGTTTGCAGAGTTTGAGTAATAGAAAAAGAAGACATAATTGATACAATTAACAGATTATGATTATTGCTAAATTATTCTGAACCACAGAAATGAATCACAGAACTAAGGAATGAATTATCCCTTTTGACAGCAACCACAGATTGTTATGAGATTCACCTTTTACTTTAGAAAAATGGCTCATAGGAATTTTTTCCAAAATTCTGAATTTGCTTGTATTTCTGCTCCAGCATAATTTTCAGCAGGTATCCAGTTGTCATAAAAATATATGAAACTGGATGGGATGCTTATGCATACTGAACAAAATTATATAGCTCCATTTTACTCACCGCTGCAAAATATCAAACATTCCATTATAACTGCCAGGGACTAGCAATTAAATACTTCCTACTGAAGACTTTTTGAAGAAAAGACTTTTATATTGTGAGTGTGTGTGTGTGTTTTCATTTTTATCAAGATGGGTTGGCAACACCTAGCAATCTATCTCAAATCTGACCAGAGTGTAGTCTCAAGAAAAGAGGAGAGGTATTACAGGGTAGAAAGATAAATAGAAAATTGATGGTCCTGGCAGGTAGCCAATGAAGATTAAGAAGCTATGGATTAACTAGTTTTTATCTCTAAAGCTTCTGAGGAAATGTCAGCTCCATAGAGTGGAGGATAGAAATTGACAAAGAACTTGATTTTCTTCTCACTCAACTGCATCTCAAGTCAGTATTTATCGAAATGGTAGGAAGCAAAAACTACAGAGCCAAAAAAACAATGAATTATGTCTATTCAGTTCTATTCCTCAGCTCTCTAAATGGGCAGGAGGAACCAATGAGGAATCTCAGCCAATAGGGTTATTGGTGAAGGATGCCAAAGTCTGTGTTACAGCGCCATCTGAAAATCTACTGATGCTTCATCTCTGCTCTAAGACATTTAACCTGTAAACCACATTTCAGGTGAAACAATTGTTGTCTTGTGCCATATTTTGAGACCAGGATCCACAAAAGGTTAAGGCACTAAATATATCCACTCAGGAGTTATCTGGCATTTGAATGACTATCAAATGACAATTTTCATGATATAGAAATCATGTCATTTCTACCCAAATATAGGTTATTTCAAATAAAACAATTTAAACTCAAAGTACTGTAGTTTCTCATTTAGTTACTACAATTGGGACTTTGCAAATTAAGAAAAGTGGTTATTAAATGAAAATACAACTCTGCTTAAGCTATTTACCTTTCTTTTGCTTTACAGACCTGTGAAGATCATAATTTCATATAGTTATTAAATTAGGCAGTTGCTAATTGAGGATTATCTAACATTACAATTAATACATTAACTAGTGAATTTTAGTAATTAGCTGGCAGTGCAATCCTCTCCATGTTCACTCTAAAGAATCACAGAACTCAATGCAGCTGACTTTAGTTAAGTGAATATACAGTTGTGTTCAAAATTATGCAACCCCCAATGCTGTAAAGGGTTTTAGGGAATTTAGTGTACATTTGTAATT
>JAEANM010002156.1:0-25321 GCA_017656035.1 Myanophis thanlyinensis
CCAGTAGTAAATTTTCTAAGCAGTTCAGAGAACCAGTTGTTAGAAGAAATCTCCTTTTGTTTTTTTTCTACTTTACAGGGTTAATCCTGTAAGTAAAGCAGGAAAAAAACATTCTGCTGTTGTTTCTAGCCTAATCTTTATTGGGCTAAGCTTACTGGGCAGTGCTGTGGATTTGAAGGGAAAAAGATGCTTCAGAGCATCAGTAGCCCTCAGATAGCATTAGTCAAATTCCTTAATGCAATTCATTTTTTTTAATGGGAGACAATAGTTTTAGATTAAGGAGTTGCAATAAATGGTACAATCTGCTACCACATCTATTTTAAAACATCTTTCAGTTTCTTTCAGTTTCAAAGTGCTTCATGGCCCTAGTCAATAACTGGAATAACTAGATCTTTGTTCAGCTTGGGAAGAACCATAATGTTTGGCTAAATGACACATAGGAGTAAGAATATACTTTTTTTTAAAACTTCACTACGTACTTCAACAAAATGAGAATAATAAATAAGAATCCTAGATATTTTTTTAACAATCAGCCAGAGATATTTTGCTAGCACCCCTCCATAATTTCATCAATATAATTGTGTTCACCATTTCTTGAGGATAGAAAGTTAAAATTAGTAAGTTTCCTTATTATATCTTGAGCAATTTGTTTCTGAGATCCTGAGTTTGTACTCCCAATACTAGGCTTCCTCAAGCCAACAGCAGACACGTGGAGTGGAACCCCAGAAAAGAAAAAGAAACAAGAAGAAGGTGATATAGAGCCTGGGCTGTGTGTGTTTATGCTTTATAATAACAGCAGCCACATTGCTAGCATGTGCTCATTCATTAGTCTAAACTAATACATTCTAGTTTATTTCTGCCTTCCTTTTGTATGATCACATTGCAATTCTTCTGATGGCACAGCACACTTTGAAAACGTATCATATAAATGTAGTCTAATAGTATTTCTTACCATTTAGTCTACTGTTGTTAATACTTATGTTGTAGAGAATGATATTGCTTTGCTTTGGCGAATTTCTTGTTTAAAAGATAAGAAAGCTAGAGGTTTCTGATTTTCTGCTTATATTTGATAGAGTATTAAAATGTGTGGATGCATTGGAGAAAAGCTTTTATTCAAATTATAAAGTGGTTAATTGAAAGTATAGTATTATCTGGAGTTTGAAGTGAGCAATTTGTATGTTGCTAACATAGATACTTATATACAGTACGTGCTTAATATTTAAGATGATATAGAAGTAAAACTAAATTCCAGAATTTGCTCTAAATTCTACTTTCTGATTTGAATTTTCTATTTTCCCTCTAATCTGTTATTTAAATTGTTGTCATAAATATCACCCTAATATTTCATCGTTTGTTAACTAATACATTTAGATTTCATTTTCTTCATTCTGCTCGTCATAGATGGTAAACAATTTTGCCTATGCACCATGTAAAGTTAAATTGTTTTTGTATCATGGAGAGTTTTATTATTTTTGGCTTTTGTTATGTGTATGTTATATATATTTATAATATATATGTACATATTTTATGTGTATATTATTTTATCCTTGGTTATTAGCCATCCAGAATTTGGTTAAAATGGATGGCTATACAAATGTTTTAAATAAATACATTTTATAAGTCTGTTATTTTAAACAGTGCCCAAAGCCATAGAAATAGTTTTGGAGCTTCTTAGTTATAATTTCTCGCAAAAGCTCCAGAGACTTTCAGTTATACAAAGCTTGCAGAAAATCATCCTGTAGTAGCCATTGAAAATGTAAATTAAATAATTATTTTTATTCTTTTATTGTTCATATTTCAGGCAACGCAAAAACCAAAGACAGAACCTGAAAAAGCACTACAGGACAAAAAGGTAGGATGAAAAGCCTTTATTCCGAGTGTGCATACATACAATATAATTTTTTTCTTTAAAAATCATTCCTTTGCTTTATTTCCATGTGTTTATCTGATTTTATTTTGTTCTTTTAACCTTCTCTTTTTCATATTAAAATATTTTCTCATGAACCAGTTATGATTAGAATTAGAAAAGCCAGTGGGACCATCCTCACAGTTGCTGTTCCAGCTCCTTAAAGAAACTATGCCTTTTTTCTAAGCTTGTATGATAGCTCAGTGGGCCCATGAAAATAGTTTTTGAATATAACAGGTAGCAAATATGTTCTACCGGGTCAAATGCATATTGGGATTTGTGGGATTGTACAGCTTCTGTCTGAACTCAAAAAATTCAGATACCAGCCCACATTCTTTTTTCTCCCATTTTGATTGGAACGGCTGCAGTTCTCATTTTCAACAACCCTCACTTTAATTTTATTGACAGGGTGTTGTAAATTTGTTTTTTTTTTTAACTGAGAGCCAATTTGATGTAGTGGTTAAGGCAACAGGATAGAAACCAGGAGATTGAGTTCTAGTCCAGCTTTAGGCATGAAATCCAGATGGATAACTTTGGATTAGTGACTCTTGTTCTTAGCACAACCTACCTGATAGGCAGGTGTATTGATTTGGGGAAAATAGGATGAAGAAAGAAATATTAGGTATATTTGCCCCCTTGAGTTAGTTATAAAAAATAATAAAGGTGGGGTTAAAAAAAACTTTAAAACTGCTTGAAAATATTCCAGTTAGAAGTCACATTAATTTTAAAAAGCTGTTTTTAAGAGAGTTTTAATGTGTATTTGCAGACTTGGTTGTTCTCTCCAGATATACATGTCTGTACTCGCCATAGTATCCAAACAAGTAATTTTAAAATTCACTGCTCTGAAATCAGCAGAATGGGGACCAAATGATATTAAAATATACAAGCAGGTGTATATACACACACCTGTTAAGAGAGTCAGTCAGAATTAAAACACTCAATATAATTATAATATATTATAATATAAACAATCAGGGTTTTACCTGATTGTCTTCAACTGTAATCTTAATGTAGTTTCGGCTCTGGAAATTTTTAACGATTTATAGAGCAGTAAAATGATTTTGTTCAGGTTGTAGTCAATGGTAAAAACTCACTGATTCCATATACAATGGTCCAATCTGTGTGTACTCTAGAATAAAAGAAAAAAAATGCCAGGTAGGTCTTTACTCTAACACATAGCAAATGATTAAAATGTCTTTGTTGCTATTTAGCAATCATGTGGATTTTTGCTGCATAAATATAGTTATCCTATCTCATTTTAAAGAATTTATGTTTAGGCCTTAAGTATACCATATAGAGAGTTATGCTCCTAAGAAGGGTCTGAATAGCCAAATAAATAATTTCAGTTTTGTATTGCAGCTTGTATTTTAAATTACTTCAAACTATATAAAAATGAATGGGCTTATATTAATGCATTTGATGGTTCAGATTTAAGTATTTGTTATCTTTAGAGAAATCTGATACTAGTGGAAAGTTAGAATGTAAACTGTTACCCACCCCTTGAAGGACTGTGTCCATCTTAGTGGTGGGATTTATATTTTAATAATCAGGCAGGGATACATGACTAATTTGAATACATATATCAATTATAATATAATTATGTTAGAAGATTTATGTTTGCACAGTGTTGCAATTTGTACTGCGTAGGGAAAGTAATATTACTTGATTATTTTGTTCATCATGTAGATCACTCTAGAATAAAAATCAGTAAAAGAGGTTTGATTAAGTTTTCATATTACAGGCAGATGAATCTCAACCTGTCTGTCCAGTTGAAGGGAAGCAGAGAGATCCTGGCGGGGTAATTGATTTATAAAATTATGATAAAAATTATTTTAAATATAAATTAGTATAAACACGTGCATAAAGATTTAATATATATTTGTGCAGGCAAAAACTTCGAGCAAAGATTCTTTAGGGAAGGAATCTAAGCAACCAAATTTGGGAAAAGAAGCCTCTGGTCAAAATGTCAAGTCAACACCGTTGGCAACAACTAAGGAAGCAAAGGTAAGGTGATTTTTTTTAATGAAAATATTCAAGAGGCCCTTCTTATGTTAAGTTTATAATAGCCTTCCCCAAATGACACACTTCAGACATTACTGGGATTCCTAACCATAGGACATGCTAGGTGGGAATTCTGGGAACTGAATTTTGTTAATCTGGAGAGCAACATAATGAGAAAAACTGAGAGAAGGAATCCCAAAGACTAAGAACAACAAGTGAGGGAAAACATATTTCTACATAAATCACTTTGATAAATAACTTGCACTTTTTGTGAATTCTTAAAAATAGATAATATATTCCAGATGTGTAATTATGATCTGTTATATATAAACATGAAATTATGGTTGTGGGATTTCTTTTTGTTCTTGTTGTACAAATGTCTGCAGAGCAATAAGGTAATTTCAAGTACTTGGGTAATTTAAACTTATTTAGGTGAAACCTCATAGTTCAGCACTTTATTATATCACAAAATTGGCCAAAGCAGGACATACAAGCCATTCTTTAATCCTGCATAATAGTTGAGTACATGCACTTTGCAGTAACTCAATCTGGTTATTTAAAAATGTACTTTAAAAGTTTTACTGTGAATTCAGAACAGTTTCCATTTAGTAAGTATATTGGTTAATATAAAAGCAGTTTGTAAGGCAGTAGTTAGTGTACTACTATAAATTTATTGAATTATTTAGGAAATGTTATTTTCCTACACACCTCAGATTTAATGCACCACTGTATAGAATAGATTGTGCATGGCCAATAAAATATTTTTTCCTCTCATATTTTTATTTGCATAGAAGTAGACTGTTGATCCCTTTGTTAGGCAGTGTTCTAGTGTTAATGTATCTTATAAACAATAAAATATTAATTCAAAATGAAAATATAACTACAACTGATCCCAAAATTTCTATTGTTACCTGAAACATTTGATAAGTGAATTTTGCTCCATTTTATGATCTTTCATGGCCCAATTGGTAATTGTTAAGATAATTGTTATGTGAATCACTACAGTTGTTAAGTGAATCTGGCTTCCCCATTGATTTTGCTTATCAGAAGGTTGCAAAAGGTGTGATCTGCAACTGTCATAATAATGTGAACCAGTTGCCAAGTTTCCGAATTTTGATCACATGACCTTGTGGACTCTGCAACGGTCGTCAGTGTGAAAAGTCTTGCATCTCTTTTTTCAATGCTGTTGTAACTTTGAACGGTCACTGGATGAACTGTTGTAAGTCAAGGACTACTATATATACATGTTACATTGTTACAGTAATTCTGAATTACTTATTCATGAATTACAAAGGATTTCATACTTTTTATTTAAAATCATGCTTGAATGACAATTTCTGCTTAAAATTTAGGCTGGTGTAAATATTAGTGGTAGTTTGTGTTGGCTGACCTTACCTTTTTCCACCTTAGGCTAGCACTGACAAAAAAACATTGGCTTCCAAGGTAGCTGTTGGCACAGCTGGAACAGTTACATCTGCTGGTTTGACTGCTGCAACTGCAGAAGTGAGTTTAGTGGTGGTTAGTAGTATGTGTATGTGAAATCGTGTACTAGCTCTCAGAAATACATTCTTATTTTCAGGCTAAAGAACATAAACTGGCATCTCCTGCCCCAGTTGCTACAGAGAGTAAACCAGCAGAAAAGGTAAACCAGGGTTTACTTACCATGTATTCTATTTCCGTGTTATTCACTTTTTCAAGCACCGTTTTAAAAGTAGCTAGCCAGCATGGATAATCTTAATATTCTTTTTAAAATATGCACAATCAGCTTTATTTCAAACTGTAATTTCTCATCAATACTGTGCTGACTTTATTTTCCTGAGAAAATAAATGTATATATTGTACTACATATACAAATGTACACTTGTATATGTGCCACATGCAACACTTGAATAAGTGTGAATGTGGCATACATAATCTTTCTCTTACTGCTCTGACTGGAAGTCTTTGTTCCTCCTTTTGTCTCTTTAAAGCTATCTGTAAGCTACCTGACTCGTGAATAGCCTTTTCTTCACTTTAAATCTCTGGTTTTTTTTGCTTGCTTGCATTTGAGTAATTTTTCTGTTTGTCTAGAAATCTCTTCTCAAGTCCTTTTTACTCCTCAGGTGCTTTACTAAATTATCCACTTCCTTTTCTTTCTCCTAGTCATTTCTTCTAGGTGTGGTCTCTCTGAGTCAAGCTTACTGATCTCAAGTAGAATCCCTAAGCCCATATCTCTCTAGACATCTCTCTTCTTGTACTCATAACACCACACCTTTTATAACTTTTCAAATTCAACATTTGTTTCTTCCTCTTACCTCTTCTGGGTGATCTTCCCCTTCCTTTCATTCCAATTTTCTTAAAAGTTTACCTTTTTTGAATACTAAAAAGCTCCTTATATCAACCTGGGATCCAACTGCCTTATTTTCCAAGTCATGTGGCATTTATCTGCATTTCCAAATCCTATTTCCTACATTCTGCTAATTACAAAACTTAGATATCTGGATTTCTAGCAGCCAAGTTATTCCTTTCTTCTATTAGCAAGCATCTACCATACAGTATTAACCAAATTTGTTTCTCCAATGGTAAAATATCTCCTGGGTTACATAAAGTATAACTTTGGGTACTAATATTTCACTGAAACTTTTTACAATTTAAATAATAAGTTGTTAGATTTTACTGTATTGATTTTTAAATATTTGATTATCATAATTTTAAGCTGTATATATATTTACCGAATAAATAAATGTTTTGCCATAGAACACTCTAGTAATCAACTATTCCATGCCAGTGCTATATATTATTAAAAATGTTTTCTAGTCTGATTTAGATACTGCCTTAGATGATTTAATAGATACACTTGGAAGTCCTGAAGAAAATGAGCCACCTGCTCCTACATATACTGGACCGGAAGTTTCGGTATTGAATTTCTTTTCTAAGAGCCTTATGCATGAAATCTGTATTTGTATAATTACCTTTTATAAATGTGGATACAAGTAAAATAATGATAAGTTTGTCCGAGTTTTGTTTCCTCATGTGACATCCTTGAAAATTAGTCTATGTGCCTGTATTATGCATTTTTCAAGTTTTTAAACTACATAGAAATCTGGATTAGTTGCACTATGGTGTTTTTTCCTATTTCAATTATGGGAAGAATTCCCCCTTCATTTTTTATTTTGCTTATCAGAATAGTGTGATGATTTTGTTTCAATTCAGATGTTAAGTCCAAATGAATTTAGGAGAGCTTACTTCCATGGGAATAGGTGAAGTGACTGACCTAAATTTTCAGAATGTAGAATTGTTCCTCATAAACTCATTTGCTTAACATAGTAAGCAGATATATAGCACAATGATGAAGCTATGTACAATTTTTCAAAAGGCAGCCCATTGTATTTTGAGAATCTCTGTGTATATTCCTGACTCATTTGCAACATGCTCTGAAACATTAGAAACAGCTTGCATCTATGGTCTTTTTCCTTTCTTAAATACTCACATTACTTGTGTTTTCATTTTCATTTTCAGTTTAATTCAATCCTTTATTGTCAACACAATATGTGTGCAACGAAATTGAATGAGCCTCCATTGGTACAATCACACAAAGCACAGAAACACAGCAAATATTCAAATACAGACTACATCTCCAGACTTACACACACACATTATTCCACTAGTATATGCATATTGCACGTTGCTCTGATACTGTGAGTCTTTTGTATTAAGTATAGTCGTGGTGTTATGTGGAATTTAGAAGTCAAGATGAACCATGGGTAGAAGCTATTTTTCAGCCTATTTGTCTAGCTGGCTATGCTTCTATATCTCTTGCCTGATGATAGAAGTACGAAGAAGTTCTGTCCTGGATGAAAGTCATCCCTGAGGATTTTTCTCACTCTGTTGAGACAGCAGGACCTGGCGATTTCCTCCAGTGGGGTTATGGGACACCCCATGATTTTTTGTGCTGTGTTCATTACCCTCTGTAGTGCCTTCTTGTCCGCAGTTGTTAGTCAGGCGGACAAGAAGGCACTACAGAGGGTAATGAGCACAGCACAAAAAATCATTACCCTCTGTAGTGCCTTCTTGTCTGCTGGACTAACAACCGTATCTATCGTAGAATGGTAAACTGGTCTAGAAACCATTAGAGATAGCATTGCATTGTTGTGAAAATATTAATACATGCTCTTTAAAATTTACATACTAGAAAACAGGGAAGTTGAACGGCTTCTTGCTCAGTTTCTGGGAGGAATAAAGTTATAGAACATCAAAAAGAGGGAATTACTACTTTAGACAATAATATTTAGAAATAGGTCTATGTCTATGGACTTTCCTCCCTCTCTTTGTAATCAAAATGCAGGAGAAAGAAGGTTTGGGTATTTACAACCTCTGTACAATGAATTAATCTAACCATCATTAATATATAACTGGGTAGGGTTAATGTTTTTTTATTATTCACATAGTCAGATAAGAAGAAGTTAATAGTTGGATCTTAAGTCTAATGGCAGAATAATCATTTTCTGCACTCTAAGCAAAGGATTTTTTTTTTTTAATAATTAAAAAACCCCTGCCAGAGGTCAGCATGTTTTAAGTATAAGGTAAAGTATTATCTAATTTGTCTTATTAATATGAACTGCAGTTCTCAATTGTTACATAACTGAGGTAAAATGAAATTTGTTCTATACAATAGTGATAGAATAAGCGAACAGAAAAGGCATTTGCAGATGAGGCATCAGTTGTATTGATTTTTCCTACCATATGCACAGTCATTTTTACCAAATATTAGGGATTGCTGTTTTGCATGGATAGCTAACTAGTATTAAAATGAATTTAAAATTATATTTTCTTAATAAATTGTAATCTTATAGAAATAGCTTTCATGAAACTATGAATTAATTGTTGAACTTAAGAATAAAATATAACTTTTCTTTTGATATAGGACCCAATGTTGTCCTTAAATATAGAAGAGTTGGGCAAACGGGAGAGCACAATTCCTCCAGAATACAGGAAATTATTGGAGGTATAAATAAATACTCTGAATTATGTTTCAGTCATTTCCTATAATGCAAATTGCCTAAAATAACATCACAAACCTACTTTTCTTTTTCAGAGTAAAGGCGATGATAAAATAGCTTCTCCATCAGTTGCAGTGGGAGAATCACAGGTATGGTTAATTGGTCCATTACAAAATGTGAACACAGAAAATTATTTTTGTTCTTTGCATATACAGTTATCCATGCTTGCTTCAAACACAAATACAATAAATAGGTTTAGGCACATATAATAGGACCGTGCAGTATTTTGGTTTTAATCTCTAATTCAGGGGTGTCAAATTCAAGTCCTGTGGGCCAGATCCGGCCTGCAGGGTGCTTAGATTAGCCTGCAGGGCCATACTGGAAACAGCAAAGGACTGGTCTGCAGTGCCTCTGCCAGTGAAAACAGAGCCTGCAATAGCCTTCTGTAGCCCTCTACCAGGGAAAAAGGAACTCAGGGGGCACATGCAGCCCCCTTGAGCTCCTATTTCACTGTCAGAGGACTGCAGGAGGCCATCATGCACAAAAACAGGGCCTGGGAGGGCCACGTGCAGCCCCTCCGGCTCCGTTTTCACTGGCAGAGTGCTAGCAAAACAAACTAAAAACAAAAAAAAAGAAAAAATGTTTCCCCTTTTGCATTTGAGCATGCAAGAAGGGACAGGAAAGGAGAAAGGGAAAGAGGACAGACAAAGCAAAGGAAGGAAAGATGCAAAGGAAGGAAAGAAGGAAGGTAAGTAGGTTATGTGAGGGAGGGTCTTAACACTTGGCCACCACAGGTGCCCCAGACATGAGTGATGTTGAGCTGGCCACCCCCACCCCAGCCATGCCTACCCACTGACTCCTCTGAGGTCAAACACAACCATGACACAGCCCTCAATGAAATTGAGTTTGGGATTCCTAGTCTAATTGGTTATCTGGAGTGCATAGTAATTGCAATGTCTTAAACATTTTGGGTGATACTGAGAAAAGATGCTTCTGTTTTAGGCTATTGCAATCAGGTGCTATGTTTATGTTCCCACCTGCTCCAAAACATCTGAAAATTGAATCTAATATTTAATCACAGAGAAAACTGATTTGTTAGTATGCAACCAATTTACTATATATGAATAGTCATAAGTCAAGTTGGACTCAATTTTATGACAATTTTATGGTAGTCATTAAGTGAATAACCATGATGCAATGGTCATAAATGCGAATGCAGGTTATAAATCACTTTTTCCAAGGCCATCATAACTCAACACAACATCATTAAACAAACAATCTTAATTCGAGGATTAACTGTATTTTATTTGAATCATACCATTAAAAAAAACATCTTGATACTATGTGTGAATGCAATCACTGAATATCAAAGAACTGCTAGTAGAAAAGCAAGCCATTGCAAAACTTGTTTGCAAATTGTCTCTTTTCCCCCTCATTTTGTCTTCAGTTTTGATGTTACTGCTTCTATGAATAGAAAACAATGGATGTTTCCAAATTAGAAATTGGTTAATTTGGCTATGAACAATTTGCATTAAACTGTATGGTGCCCATAACCCCAAGAGCTATTGGACAACTAGTATAAGTCTAACCCAGTTTATGTTTTCGTTTAGCCAACGATGACAGATGATGACCTTGTGGATGCTCTGTCATCTGATTTCACTTGCACTACTATACCATCTGCGGGAGAAAAGGAAGCCAGGCCAAAAGAGGTATTGGTTTTACTGTCTTTGAAAGGAATATCGCCAAGCTTGAAATATCCATTTAGAAAGGAAGTTTTAATACATTGCTTTAGGAACAGCAATACATTTAATTTAATTTAATAGATTGTTTTCAATACATTAATACACTAATTAATACATTCATGTTGATTTAATGCATTGCTTTTATAATTTATGCCAATAAATTTTGTGTTTATATTTATTTATTTATTATATATGTTGCTTTTATAATTTATGCCAATAATTTTGTGTTTGTATTTATTTATTATATGTGTATATTTTTATGCTGTAAGTCTGCAGCAAAAGATGAGCTTTTACAAGCCCATTCTACAACATCGGTCAGCAGTTCGGCTCCTCCCAAAGAGAAGAAACCAAAATTGGAAGAGGTAGATAGATAAGTTACCATATTAAATGTTCTGATACTCAAAAATAGATGCACAAAATTATTATGACCAAGGATTTTGGAAGGCTACTACGAAAGTTAGATAACAAGAACTTTCTGAGTTTCCTTTTTCAGTCCTTATTATACATGTTCAAACTGTATCATGAGAATTTGCATTGAATCATATTAATTGAACTGAATTGAAACTTCATTCATTAGATGAGCCTTTCCAACCGAAAATATTTTTTTTCATCTTTGCTGCTTTTCTTATTCAGCATTTTCCAAAATGCTTTTAAAATGAGGACCTTATTGTGTCTCATTTTAGTGGGGCCCATCTACCAGAAGCCTTTAGATGAGAAAATGTCAGTAATCTCCAGCATATTATGAACCTTTGAATGGTTTGAGATACATAGCCCTAATCTGTAGCTGATATTTAAAGGCAGTTGAATTCTTACTTGAAAATACAGATAATGCACACATAACATATATATATACTTTAGTTGCTGCAAGATTTCAAACACATGTATGTTTGAATTTCAGATGTGAAATCAGGATGTGATTTCATTGTCTGCCAAAATGATCAGCTGTTTTCACTCTGGCTATTTTGTTTTATTAGGCATGATTTCTTTATTTCCTGTCTACCTGTGTTACATGTTGTGTTATAATCATTCTAAATGTTTATTGATGCACAGGATCACAAAAAATTTATATAAACATATTAGGATGACATTAACTTACTATCTAGTATTGCACTGGTGCTGGAGAGAACATTTGTCACTTTATCTAGAATGTGGCAGTAATTACCCAATTTATGGATTTCCCCCACTTTTTTATTGAAATAAATCGGGATTAATTTTTCTGAGATTTCTCATAATTGTTTCTTGTATAGATCACTCTACTTTTTTGAGCTCACAATTGTTATACCATAACTAAGTCTTCAACCAAGTTTCAAGATTGATTGTGGATTTATTATTATGGTTGATGAATCTGCATTATTATTGATTAATTGAAATTCAGTATTAAATATAAAAAGACAAACTATTGTCTTTTGTAATGGAAAAGTGCATAATTTACCATTGTACATTCAAATGTATTAGCTATCAGGTGTATATACTATAAAACAATTGCTGAAAAATCTGAATTATCAATACAGCATTATGTCCAATAATTCTAGCACGTATGCAGATATAACAAATAGTCTGTATTATTTTTTTTAAAAATAATTGCATTTTGGTTATACAATTTAGGTGACAATTAGTGATAGTGCCCTGGATGCTCTTGTGGATACACTTGGTATGCCAGAACCCGAACCTGAAGAAGATACTAGTTCCATGATTGAAGTTGAAGAGGTATATCTATGCTACTTTGGGAAATGAGCTCCAAATAGAATCACTTAGGTCTAGTCTAATGATTGAGACACTTAGGTAGAAACCAGAAGATTGAGAGTTCTGGTCCTATCTTAGCCAAGAAAACCAACTAGGTAATATTGTGCCAGGCACTCACTCTCAGCAAAATTCACCTCACCAAGTTGTTGCAGTGGGAAAAATGGGAGGAAGAAGAAATATTAGGTATCACTGCCTTGAATTATTTATAAAATAATAAATGCAAGACTTTTTTAAAAAAATTAATCAATCAACAAATACACAAATAATCAACCAGAACAAGTTAATTGTTGGTAAAAGAGTTGTACTCCTAAATTTAGAGTAAGCACAATTAAATACATTATGAGGTATTTGTAAATAAATAATAAGATCAGGTTGCAATTATGCGGGAATAAAGTGCTTTTTAATTATATACTACATGTTCAGTAGTCATGAAATACTTAGGTGTATAGTTCATCATTCATTGATATTATTGATTTAAGTTTAGGCACTTTTATATCCCACTGATTTTAGAGTATGTATTTAGATTTCCGAAGAATCATCTCTTGTATTGATAATTTTTTTTCTCCCCTCCTTTAGCCAAAGGCCATAGAAAGGAAAGAAAAGAAACCTGGTGAACGTGATGATACAATTCCTCCTGAATACAGATTAAAACCAACCTTGGTAACTAATAATCTCCAGCTTTCAGTGACATACAATATATATTATTTTTGTTAGTGCACTGGAATATTACATTATTCAGTTATTTAGTTGATGTCTTACTAGTTTTACTTTAAGGCCACTTTTTCTCAATTTTGCTGTATTGTGTCCAGGTTAAGAAGGATCATTGCAGTTTGAGCACTGGGATTCTTGACCTGGTTGCTGTTTCATCTTTCACTGCTTTGATGTGCTATGAAAGGCAAGAATAGGGAAATGCTTGTTTGATCCTTCTGCAAGCATCTGATGCAAAAGGGCACACTATAACGATTCAACCCAGAATCTGGATAGCGATTGCTGGCAAAGGAGTGATGTGGTTTTTTAGTTTTTTATTATCTCTTTTGCATAGTATGTAGAAGTTGTTTGTCTCTATGTGCATCTTGATGGTTGGTCTTTGGGATCTGGAGCTATATCATCAAGTTTACCAATTGTCAAATATGAAATACTGGAAGCCAACAGTTGGTGTTAATTTTCTTAGGGATATACAATACAGCATCTTTAACTGAATGGATAGTAATAACATCTAATTATAAAAAAATTAGTATCTCCAGAAATAATTATACTAATTAGGAAGCAATGGTATATAATGTCTAAAAAGAAAGATCCAATGCTTTTTCCCCTGCTAAATTGTCTTTATGGGAGAATCCAACATTAATTGTAAAAAAGGTGCTAATCTGGAAAAAAATGGATGAAAGTAGTGATACTGACTTTGGCCCAAGTGACAGATGATGAGGATGAATTTTTAACATATACTCTGCTAAGAACAAATGACATCTATCAGATATTATTCAGTGGCAATATTTACTGGTACAACATTTGTTAATACGGTAACATTGGTTGTACCAGTGGTATATTCAGCATCTGAGACACCTGAGAAATTAGATCGACTAGTATATTTCTATATAACAAAAAATAACATTTAGAATTTTATGAACTCATTAAGTCTGTGTAGAAAAGGATTGTCTATGACAGAATTTACAGGTTGTCCTTGACTTTTGGTCATTCATTTAATGACTGTTGGAAGTTATGATGGCACTGAAAAAAGTCCTTGCACTTATGATTATTGTGTCATGTGTGGTCATGTGATCAGAAATCAGATGCTTGGCAACCAGCATGTATTTACAATCATTGCAGCATCCTGAAGTCACATGGTTGCCACTCTGTGACCTTCTTAGGGGACCTCTGACAAGCAAAGTCAATGGGGGAGCCAGATTCACTTAATGACCACAGCAATTTGCTTATCGTTCCAGTCTCAACTGTAGTCATAAGTCAAGGATAGCCTATAAGAATGATGTTTTTACAATGTGCTGTGCTTACTAAGTTTTGTGGAAAACTAGATTATATAAATTATACATGCAACAAAATCTAAAATTTTCACAGCATAACATTCTCTTGTAGTACATACCTAATATATGGTATTTGACAACTGGACAAAGTTGAGGAATAGTGGAAAATGAAGTTCATAAAAGTGTGATAACACTAGGCTTACTACATCAGCTGTAGCTTGATCCACTTCTTCTCAGTAATCAACTGTGCATCTTAATTATTGTTATGATATAGAACTATTAAAGTTCTGGGAAATTATATATTTCTCTTCCAATCTGGATTTTTTTTGTATCTTCACTATTTTTATTTTGATTAAATACAAATGCATTCTTAACAATAGTTCTTTTTTTTTTATATTAGGACAAAGATGGGAAGCCACTGTTGCCAACAGCTGAAGAGAAACCAAAGGTGATTTAACAATTTTTAAAAGATTTATTTTCTATTACTTCTGTTGAAAAAAAAAACAAGTGAAAATTTTATCAGTTCTTTTTTCAAAATATATCAAGAATACATTAAATATTCTCTTTGAAAGAAGTCTAGTATATTTCAAAGGGAAGTTTTTAATAAATATTTTTATTTTCTTTTTATTATTCTTTTCCTTTCTATTTTTGCAATAGCAAATACAATACCATATCAGATCAAAACAAAAGACTGTTTGGTCTAGAGGTGTCAGTTAGAATCTCCAATTCTATGCAGGAAATATTCAGAAAGAAGACAAGAAATCAAGTGTTCTTTTATTGTTGATTCCCAGCAACTGACACTTTAGATGTGAACTTTTTTTTCTGATAGTAATGTACAAGAAATCTAAATGAATAGCCTTATTCTTATATTGATTGTCTAAATTGATTGCCTTTAGCACATTTGATGGCAATGATTTATATAATTTAACCACATTTAGTTGAAGAAATTACTTCCTTTGATCATTCCCAAATCTCCTCATATCTTACTTCAACAGACCAGATGCTAATACTGTGTAACAGGCCTGTCAAACTCACGGACTGTGGGCTGGATGCATCATGTGCTGGCCCCACCCCCACCCGGTTTAGCAAAAGAGGAAAAAGTCCCACTATATCATGTGCTGCCACTGTGACAACATGAGTTTGACACCCCTGCTGTGGAAGGATGAGAAAAACTCCTACTACTTATTTTTTTTCTTATATAGATGATTATATAAGCCTCTATTATCCCCCACCAGTGGTCCACATTTTTTCTTTAAAAACTCAGAATATATAGTCTTCCTCCTGTACTTCTTACCTTAGTTTTCTGTCTCTTACAGTGCAAGTAAAATAATCTTTTACCACTGGCTATTACTCAACAGTATACTGTAACAGAGGCAGGTTTTACATTATGAATAAAATCTCAAAATTTTTTTAGAATATATGACTGGAAAGCTTACTTTTTGTTAGGTATATAATATAGTATGCTATTGGTGTGGCATCAGTTTGCATTAAAGCAGGCTAACTGGATCTTCAGAAGAAAGGGAAACTGCAAAACAATGCAGTGCAGGGGGAGGGGAGTTCAGATTCCTATATTTTGAACAGAAATGCATATATATTTCCAACCAAATATCTACCCCAAAGTAATCATGTTCTTACTTCTGCTGAAGAATGGTAACTTGATAAGTGTTTGTATTATAAGAGCTGTTGTGGCACAGGGGTTAGAAAGCAGTATTACAGGCTAACTCTGCCCACTGCCAGGAGTTTGATCCCGTCGGCTCAAGATTGACTCAGCCTTCCATCCTTCTCAGATTGGTAAAATGAGGAGCCAGATTATTGAGTGCTATATGCTGACTCTGCAAATTGCTTAGAGTGGGCTGTAAAGGATTATGAAGTGGTATATAAGTCTAAGTGCTATTGCTATTGCCGCTGTCATTTTTGTCTGTTTTTAAATTGATTACTCTGCATCTATTTCCCCTTTTTGTTTTACAGCCAGTTAGTGAGACTGAACTCATTGATGAATTTTCAAAAGATTTTGTCTGTCCTGCTTCGTCCACAGAAAAATCAAAACCAACTGAACTTGCTGATACATCTAAGGTATGTTTCTTTTGTCCAAAATGCTACAGTTAAATCTAAAATACTGCATTGAATTAGATTACTTTTTCTACTGATTCTACCCCAATATGGTGAGAAGGGCATGTTCCGATATTATCAGCTAAGCAGTGTTGACTGGTAGAGTCCAGAAGGAAAAATTTCTGGAACATCATCCCTCCCCTTGTTTGGCCTGTCCCTGCTGCCTTTTGTAAACTTGATTATGTGCCTGTTCATGGATAGACACTGGTGATGTGGATGATTGGTTAGATTATGCCTGGATGTCATGTTTTATTATTATTATTTTAAAATATTATCTATGTTATATATTTTATTTGTTTTATTGTAAGCCGCTTAGTGTCATGTGAAAGTAAGATGAGCAGTGATATAAATCAAATGAAGTCCTCAGCTAGGAAGCTCTTTTGAGAAATCTGAGAGTAGTATTTGTCAACGCATCAGTAGAATTTCAGATTAAGAAAGACTGCATTGAATAGAAGCAGATGAAAAATTGTGTAAATTCATCCATAGTGTAACCTCACCTTATATTCCACTCTTATATAACTCATCATTTGTTAAGGTTTAGGTAGCATGCTGAGAAATAGAGATTTAGGCACAACTTCTTTTAATGGTGCTCAAATAATCATACCTTTTAATGAGAAAAATTCATTCTTCATTTTTTCCCCAAGAAACCTGTGGTAAATGAGCCCCCCAAAACTCCCAAAGAAAAAGTAACGGTGTCTCCTGTAGCTCTTCCTGTGCAACCTGTGGCTTCATCAGAAGTTTCATCAGTGAGTATCTTCTTAGAGACAAAAATGAAGTCAAATTGGAGAGGGCAATAGCTGGTTGTGTCTGTGTGTGCGTCTGTACATGCGCATGTGTGAGGGGGAGGGAGGGAGTGTTTGTGTGGATATGTATAATCTAAAACTGAACAAAAAGTTTTATTTGATTCTAATATCTCATGACAGAAGAGGATTTATTCCTTGAACATAATATAAAGATGAAATGTTCAGATGTTTTCTAAAACAAATGTTATAATTGTGCTAAGATTGACCGGAATCTCATTATATCTGTCTGTCAAACACATAAAGTCTCCTGATCTATGTGTGCAAAGGTAAATCCTGTAATCGGTATCTGTTCATGTCATCTTGCTTTAGAAGCCGGAGTCAACTAAACCCAAGAACACATCTGCAGAAGAAGCTGTATCGGCTTCAACTGTACCTTCTGTGAAATCTTCAGCTCCTACAGTCACTTCTCCAGTGAGTAACCAGTTGATTTTATGACAAAGCCATGGTGGCCTGATGGTTAGACTCTACCCACTGCCAGGAGTTTGATCCTGACTGACACAAGGTTGACTTCCATCCTTCTGAGGTCGGTAAAATGAGGACCCAGATTGTTGGGGACAATATGCTGACATTGTAAATTGCTCAGAGAGTGTTGTAAAGCAGAGGTTCCCAATGCCTAGTCCATGGCCTGATACCAAATGGTGTGTGAGGGTTGGAAGCTGCATTTGTGCAAGTGGTGCGTGTGTGCAAAATCATTCTCTCTCCCCTCCCTGTCGCCACTGCCAGTACCATTGTCAGTCCGCACTGCCAGAAAAGTTGGAGACTGCTGCTGTAAAGTTCTATAGAGCGGTATCTAAGTGCTATTGTTATTGCTATTTCTATCCTTATCATCCTTATAAAACATTCTTTATAGCATCCTTATTATCTACTTTCAGTATAGACCACCCAGAAGTAGCAATTCACAAAAAGTTATGAAGGTGGGGAAATGCTGATATAAATAATTTGGGAACTGAGATAATCTGGATTTTTTTTTCTCTTTTTTATATTTGGGATTTTTTTCCCCTGATTCAGGGGGTGACTAAGTCCAATTTAACTTAAGCTTTTGGCAAAGTCTTTAGAATTAATTAACCTAGGATAAAATTCCATATAAACTTTGACTATACCAGTGATGACGAACCTTTTAGAGACCGAGTACCCAAACTGCAAGTTGTGTGTGCGCACACTGCAGAGACCCAAAGATCAGCTGGTCGGTGGAAAGCGGGACATCACAATACTGGCAGCTCTGCAAGAGGGAGATCGTTTTGTTTCGTGAACTTCTGTTTCATCGTTTGCAGGGAAAGTTCTGTTTTCCTGCAAACGATGACAAGAAACACCACGGAGAAACACAGTGGACCTGAGCTGGAGCAACGGTGCACATGCCCACAGAGAGGGCTCTGAGTGCCTCCTCTGGCACACATGCCATAGGTTCTCCACCACTAGTCTATACCTACTTCTATTTTTTTTAGTCTAACAGTTCTACATTACTATACTATCATAATAGTAACAATTTTTCTTGACTGTTATTTCATATTAAATTTGAGTTTTAAAAATACCTCTTCATTGATTTTGCTTATGTTATTTATAGAGCACACAAGCAACTAATGAAGCACTAGAAGCCTTATCTGGAAGCCTAGGAAAAAGCGAGCCTGCTCCAGAAGAAAAAAAACCTGCTGTGGATAAAGTGAAAGTAATAAAATATCTAATTTGCTAATTACAATGGAGGGGGTCTTTCTTACTTTCTGAAGGTACCAAAATAGTTTGGTATGAGGTGTAGTTTTTCTATTTTTTAGTTAATTGGTAGTAGCCAACTCTAGTTTTTTGAAAGTATTTCTCCAATGATGGAACAGTGCCATGACAGTGGGCAGATTTCAACACTGAATATTATATATTCAAAATTATATATGTTTCTGGATTCATGCAGTGTGTGAAGCCAACCATTCTTCGAAGTGATGGGCCGTTGCCTGGAGGCCATGCGGAGTTGGATTGGTCAAAAGAGGCTCCAGCTCAACCCGGCCAAGACTGAGTGGCTGTGGTTTCCTGTGCCCAAATACAACCAGCTTGTTCCATCGCTGGCCGTGGGGGGAGAGATTTTGACCCCCGTGGAAAGGGTTTGCAACTTGGGTGTCCTCCTGGATGTACGGCTGTCATTGGAAGATCAGATCGCAGCCGTCTTCAGGGGGACTTTTTATCAGGTCCGTAGGATCTTCCAGTTGCGGCCCTTTATGGATTGGGGTGCTCTTCGCACAGTCACTTCTGCCCTTGTGATCTCCCGCCTAGACTATGCCAATGCTCTCTACATGGGGCTCCCCTTGAAAAGCATCCGGAGGCTGCAGTTGGTTCAGAATGCGGCCGCGCGGGTAATTTTGGGAGCTCCTCGGATCTCCCATATTACACCTCTCCTGCGTGAGCTGCACTGGCTCCTTGTGGCCTTCCGGGTGCAATTCAAGGTGTTGGTGCTTACTATTAAAGCGCTCCATGGCTTGGGACCTGAGTATTTACGGGACCGCCTGTTGCCACCATCAGCCTACAGCAGACCGGTACGTTCCCACGGGGCAGGCCTCCTCGGGGTTCCATTGTCAGGACGGTGTCATCTGACAGCCCCGAGGGTGCGAGCCTTCTCTGTGGCTGCACCCTCCCTCTGGAACAAATTGCCCCTGGAGATTCGGACCATTATGGACCTGCGGACCTTCCGGCGTGCACTAAAAACCCACCTATTTCAGCAAGCCGGTCTGGCCTAGTACTTAATGGGGTTTTAAATTTTAATTTTTAAAATTATTTAATTTTAGTTTTAATATTTTAATTAATTTAATTTTAACTTTTATAACTGGGTTTTTAATGAATTGGCCACTTCTATTTGTATTTTAATTTGGTTTTTAATTGTATATTTCTATTTTTATCGGGCTGTACACCGCGAGTCCCTAGGGAGGGAGGCGGTATACAAGTGTAATTCATAAATAATAAATAAATAAATAAATAAAATTTCTGGTTTGTAGCTGAGCCTGATGTATGAACTCAAGTCAATTATGACTTGTTCAACTATGCTTAAGCAATTCAAAGCTTACCAGGCATCATTGCAGTCACAACCCAGAGATATTCTAAAATAGTATTTTGAAAGTGGAATTAAAGAAGAGGAGCATGGGTGTTGCTGTGGATTTAAAGGATAAATCTCAAAATGGCCATTCATTGAATTCTTCTTCTCTTTCTCTTCATGTGGTGGGAAATCGGTTGAAAGAATTTCTGTGATAGTCAAAATACATTTAGTTATTGTTTTATAAGTATAGTACAAAGCAATGGTACAATCCTAGTGAATTACACTGAAACCGTTTTGTTGTTGAAAGTTTCTATTTCTTGTCTTCCTGTTGTCCAGGAAAAATCAAAAAAAGAGAAGCATGAGAAACTTGGGGAAGATGAAGAAACCATCCCACCTGATTACAGATTAACGGAAGTAAAGGTAATAGAGCTTATTTTTCTTGTATGCTTCACTTTTTGTTGTTAAAAATGTAGTTTTTATGTTTTCATAAACTTTCTGCAGAATTGTGGCATAAAGTTCAATATAGCAAATCACGAATTTTGGATTTATGTATTTGTCTACTGAAGACACAATATATAGAATGTATTGATGGTTCTGTAAAGAGTTCAGTTAAATATACAAATCACTCTATCATTTTCCTCATATTTTTTTCTTCTCATATAGCAATATATTTGCTAGATCTGTGATGGCAAGATCCCAACTCTATTTTGGTTAATTTGTTAATTCTGTTCATTAATAACTAGACCAAATATGTCACCTGAAATTGGAGAAGTCTGCAGGAGTGGGTTTCAAAAAGAGAGACAAAACAGTAGCCAACACAATATGATATAGTAACATTACCAGATTTTGTATACATTGTGAGACTTCAATTTAGTGATTGTCGTTGCTCTCTTGAGTTTTTTGTGCACCCTATAATGCTGCTTGATACCTTTTTGAGCTCTTGTTTTCAATATTTCTGTACTACACACTTAATACTATAAATATTATAGCTCTGAGATACTACTACACACCTTGTATTACAAAAATCACGGATTAAATTCCTAAAAGCTTCCAGTTTTATCTCACAAATGATGTGGCTTGAGAAATTGGCTTGCAGATATAATGCAGGAATGCATAAATGTAGGAATGCATCAATTGGAGACTTACCAGAGGAATGGATACAGCCAGTGTTTGTTTAATGGCCCTTCAACCTCTCTCCCCACCACCATTTCCTGGAGTTGCTTCATTTAGGCATCAGCAAGGGAGTTAAATATTAATGAAAATTATGATCTGGATTAAGGTATTGGATACCTACTATGACAAAAGAAATAATTAACTAATTGGGGCGACAGCAGAACATTTGTTACATTGCAAGAATAAATAGAAAAGGCTAGATTGTCTTGTCTTTTTAATTTAAAAAGGCAGCTCACAGGACCCTTTTTATGTCATCATAAATTAATAAACATTAAAACTAAATAAAGTATTTCTAAAGTTCCCAAAACAAAACTCATTGACAAAAAATTCACCCATTGGAACTTGTAACAGCAAAATGAAGTTAAGAATGTTCCTTCTGCAATTATTCCTGCTTTTTGTGTTGAATTTTGATTTGGAGAATGCTGGAAGCTATATTGTTCACCTTAATCTAAACCAGTGATATCAAACATGTGGCCCATAGGCCGGATGCATCTTGTGCCAATCACAACCATCCCTGGTTTAGTAAAAGGGGGAAAAGTTGCCATACATCACATGACGATGACATGTTATCATGAGTTTGACACCCCTGATCTAGACAATAGCATTTTAAATTGCATGTAAATCCTTGACTATAAATGCCTTGTGCAGTATATCAATATCCTGAATTAGTATGAATGATGTAACTAGATTGCATGTTGACTGTTTTCAAAATTTCTAAATTGGTGGAAAGATATATTGTGCAGTAACTAAATCTTCCACTCATCTTTCAGTAAGGGCAACACCTTCTTTTTCATACATATTTGAGGAAGGAGCAGAAGCTAATTAAAAGATGCAGTTAATAAAAAGCTAATTAAAAGATGCAGTTATTGTGGTCACTCTGGAAACATATCTATTTAATTCTATGAGATGGTTATGTCCTAAATTTGGGACAGAATTATGCATAATATTTGACTAATTGCCATAGTGCAGTAATTGCTGGACTCCCTTTTTTCCCTCCACAGGATAAAGATGGGAAGCCGCTTTTGCCAAAACCTGAAGAAAAGCCTCAGGTGGGTGTACAGATTGGTCAGGAACCTTATGTATATACATTTCTAGTTTAGAAATAAATAAATTGAAAGCTTTTGCTATGACTTAACATCTTACAATTGGATACTTGTTTAATTGGGTATTAATTATTTCATAATTCAGATTTCTAAACTGAGAGTTCTGTATTCAGTTATCCTATGAAGGAAAAAAAGGGACATTTAGACATGTATGAAAACATTTTTAATAATTTCTTCTTATTTCTAGCCCCTGAGTGAAAGTGAACTTCTTGAAGCTTTGTCTGAAGGATTTTCTTGCTCTGCACCAGCATCAACAATAGAAACACCTGTGGTAAGGATTGGTTGAGTCTGAGAAAGAGACTTTTGACACTGAGATTAAATTGCATATATACTCTAGATCAGTGGTGGCGAACCTTTTACTTATCGAGTGCCAAAAAGTATGCACTTTGTGCGTGCGGCTCCATGTGCGCTGCTTGTGCAACTGCACCATCTGCGCATGCATGCAGATTTTGCACATGCTGTGCGCAGGCACTCACGCACACACGAGCAACCGCATGTGCATGCGCAGGAGAGCTCCGAAGACCAACTGGATTTCCTGCTGCAATCACGCGCACACAGCGGAAGACCAGCTGGGTCTCTGCAATTGCGCACACGTGCATGCGCAATCTCATGTGCATGATCAGCTGGAATTAAGTTGGCCAACAGCTTGTGTGCCCAGCAAGATGGCTCTGCGTTCCACCTGTGGCAACCATACTATAGGTTCACTATCACGGCTCTAGATGTAAAAAAATATCTATTAACTGTGATAGAACTGTACTGTACAATAACATTGCATGTATACGGTCATTTTTACATCCCTTCTAATAAATTTGGACACACATTTTGCTTTTTTTTTTCATAGTTGATACATCCCAAGTTCATCTTTTAATTGATATTTTCAGAACATTTCTGGATAAGCCAGACATTTTTAACACAAAATACTTTTCTAGAAGGCAGTCAACATTGAGAGTTTTCTTTTTATTAGCTGGCTAGGAAAGATTGAATTTTGGCTGATGGCAAGTTTCCCTTCCAAAATTTGATCTGAAAGAAAAAGGCACACATGTGATTTTCAGGGATCCAGTTTTAAAATGCTGTTTATTTAACTGAAAGTTATTTGAGAGCTTAAAATGATGATTCTAGAAAAGAAAGAGAAGATGGAAAAATTACAGACTCTAGGTAAATGATGTGTAATGCCTAGTTTCATTGCCTTTCAACCTAGGACTGGCATCTGCAGCTGAATCCAGATGTGAACATTTCATATCCATTCATGGGTTCATGTGACACTTTTATAGATGTATTTACTTTTATGAATATATACACTGCCCAGAAATCTTTCTCAGAAAAGGGCAAAAATATATCAATGAATGTTATAATAATTTCTGGTTGGAATTTCTTGCCTTTGTAAGACGAATGAACCACCTATTACATAGACACACAAAACATCTTTCAAAACAGAGTCACTTGTCCATCTACCTCTTCCAATTTAGCAGCAGTGGGAAAAAAAAGGAGACGAGATGAACAAAGAGAGCAGCTGCACTGGGAAGAGAAAACAAAAGAGGAATAATATGAGTGGAGAGGAGGAAGCAAAATAAATGAGCTTATCCCCACTGAAGCATTATAAAAAGGGGTTAAAAATCACAATTGAGCAGCAAGCAGATTAGCCCACCCCAAGCTCTTTAGGTGATCTAATTTTCAAAGATATTTGTGTTTCAGTCGTTGCTGCCATTTGAAAAGTGTAAATTCTCTATTGCTTTCCTAATAAATTTTAGCTTTCTGCATTATACAAAAGTGGAGATGCCAGACTTCTTTGCATTGCTTCTTCCTCTTAATGCATGGACTGCAGAGTTCTTGATTAGCTGACACTAACAGTCTGGCACTCCCTTCCAACAGTGCATGCTCTCTTTAAATACCATCTCTTCTTCCCCTTTCAGCAATAATTACTGGAGGAAGAAGTTGTTGCCTTTTCTGTAAATTCTTTAGTTTTAGAAAAGCACTTAGGAGGCATTAAGGGACAGGTCAGAAACAGTTCTCTGTGTTAACTTCTTTTTGTCTCACTTGTACATGTATTGATGAATCATTTCCTTCCCTTGTAGAAATCTACAGGCCCTAGCAAGCCTGCTGTCCCTACAGAAGAGGTGATTTCTTCTGCTGCTGTTTCTGCTGTGCATTCATCTGTTCCAAAAGAAGCAGTCATCCCAGTAAGCAGAGCAATACTTCCTGATAATTGTACTTATAGCCAAAATGTCAGACATTAGCAACTTTGACATTGCAATTCAGTTTTGTTAGCCCATTAGCCCTGTTTTAGGAATGTTGATGATTTAAGTTCAAGTCCAGTATGTTGAAGTTTAGAAGAAACTGTAGATTATTTAAAGATACCATATTTTTCGGACTATAAGATTCACCAGATCATAAGATGCACCTAGATTTAGAGGAGGAAAACAAGAAAAAAATAGTTTTTGGCCTCTGTGGGTCCTGTTTTTGCCCTCTCTGGCATCTAGAAGTGCTCTGCAGGCCAAAAAAGGGCCCATTTGTGGAAGGTGAAAATGGCTGCATTTTTGCCCCCCCCCGAGGCCAAAAATGGGCAAATACAGGCCTGTTTTTGGCCTGTAGAGTGCTTATGGACGCTGTGGAGGGCAAAAAAGGGATGCATGGAGGGTTTGGGAGGCCAAAAACTGTCCTTTATTCACTCTATAAGACGCACAAATATTTCTTTTTTTTTAAAATAATTTTTTTTTATTTTCAAACAAACATACATACATACAAACAAAACATAAAAACATAAAACCATCTTCCAGTT
>JAEANM010002157.1:0-25320 GCA_017656035.1 Myanophis thanlyinensis
CAGCCAGCTTTGCTAGCTGGGGAATTCTGGGAGTTGAAGTCCAAACATCTTAAAGTCGCCAAGGTTGAGAAACACTGGACTAGTCTCTGCATTACTGAAATAATAAAATAAAATACATTTATTTTATTTATATCCTGTCTTTATTATTATTACAAACAACTCAAGGTGGCATATATAACGTTCCTTCCTATTTTCCCCACAACAACCACCCTGTGAGGTAGATTGGACTGTGATGGATGAGTGACCCAAAGACACCCAGCCAACTTTCATGCCTACTAGGACTAGAGCTCATGGTCTCCTGGTTTCTAGCCTGATGCCTTAATTATTGTACCAATTTGGTTGATGATCCTGTTCTCTCTTATTGTATCAAATCACCAGTGGCTGGGAGAGAAACAGCTATTCTTACTTTCGAATTTACGATGGACAAAACACATACACAAAAAACATACATAACATAAAAAAAATCTAAAAAATATATCATCCAATTCTATGCTTTCAGTGTATCAGTTGGTTACAAAAGAAAGATTTTTTTTTGTACCATCCTTTCGTAGTCTTCTCATATAATAATAATAAAAAAGTTAAGTGTGTACCTATGACATTTCACAGAGCAAGGCTGGTATGTAAACAGAAGTTTGAAAGCCTTTCTGCTCTGCATAATAAATAAACAAACAGTGACACCAGCAGGTTTGTCCAAATGAAAGAGTTCTTATATCTAAAACAGAAGATAATATAGATTGGGTTGCATATACAATACTGTACTATAAGCAAATGAACATATGCTACAAATACAGTTTCCCTAACCTGGGGAACTCAAGAATAGGAAGGTTTTATAATCCCCAGTGTCTCTGTAATCAGCATATTTTGTAAATCAAAACACCGATGTAATCATAGCATCATCTTGAGGTTAGTAAATAGTACTACAGTCACTTTTTACTTAAACAATGAACTATATCGGTAAGGAAATTTCCCGCAGTGTCAGCAAAGGGCAGTCTGCATTTTTGAGGCTCAGAAATGAGCAAAGAACTGGTATCTTAATGTGGTCCATTGTTTGCATATGGTTAAGCTATCACAATTAATGACTGTTAATTGGTGTAACAGTTTGACACCCTCAGAAGCTATTGTAGTCCTCTCCCCCCATCCCAACATTGGAGAAGGTTTACCCATTCATCAGTAGCTGAGCGGAGAGGTAGACTGACAGCCTGAAGAAGGCTTGAATGGAATCTAAATTTGACTTATGTAGAAAACCAAATGTAGGACTTTCATAGTTATTATACGAGTTCAACGGATGTAAAATATACTTGGCACTATAAGTTGCCACTGACTCTCGTTTTGCAACTCCATCAATGCACTGCTCTGTGAAATGCTACTGTAGGAAAGCATAATGCTTCTATTCTAAGCATTTACCACTTGCTGCTGAGCTGCTGTTTCTGCATACCATGTTAAGTGCAAAACTGCCTGGGGGTCTGTTATCCACAATCAAACTATTGAGGTCAGTTCTTGGAACAAGAGCAGCAAACAGTCGGATTCATCCTGTGAAGCAAACACACACCGGCGGATAGATTTATCCCCCACTCCCGGTTAACACAATTCTGAGGTCCATTTAACCAAGCTTTTTTAAAATATATATGTATGTGTGCAATTATTCAATATGGTCCTGAAATTATTTATATATATATATATATATATAAAATGCATGACTTCCCCCTTTAGGAATGTGTGACTGGGATTAACCTTGAAATAATTTCAGGACCATATTGAATAAATATACACACACACATACACACACCACCCTTGGCATTTTAAATTGTTCCCTCTGATTACTCCCCCCCCCCCCCGTACTAATAGTTTTATTATTTCATGTACTATATTGATCTGTTTTAATTTCTGTGCTCTGATGTTGTCGAATTGTATAAATAGGTAACTTTTTGTAAAGACGTTTCAGCTTATTTTACTCATGGCTTTTTTTCTGTTCGCAGCCGACGGTGACTTGGAAGGCTTTCTACTGTGTGTAGCACGGAGATGGAGGCAATGTGAAAATAGAATCAAATGGATTCGGGGAAAGGAGAGATGGGGTGGTGTCTGCAGCCCACCCCCCAAGGGCTCCACATGGACAGTTTTAAAAATTCACCAAGGCCTGCAAAGGAACTGTTTCATTGTTTAAATCCCTCTTTTTTGCCTTCCACCCCCCCTTTCCCGGCAGTGTATACAAAGCCACATAAGGAATTGCAGTAAGTTATTATTTGGTGGCCTTGACACTGGTTTTGCCATCTCTGTCATTGTTCCAAGGGATTGATTGACAGTGTCTGAAAGGCGGCTCATGCAGAGAAAGACCCATCTTGTTTCTTCAATCAGCTTGAGCTCAGCTCACCAAGAGCAAAGCCTGGATGCATTTGCAGGTGGACTGCCTTCCCACTTTGGTGCTGTAAGGCAGGGAGCAAACTAATTCACAGCTTGAAGGGCTCCATCTGAAAGAAGGCTAGCTGTTGTCAGCAGAAGATCAAAGCTCTTTGGAAAGTACCGCCAAGAAGATTCACTTGCCCGTCATTCCACTGGGAGGGGGGGAAGGTTTGTAGCGGGAAAATATGCTCTCATTTTCAAGAAGTGGGTAGGAAAGGCATACAAATAATTATACCTGTAACTAGTTCCACGTGCTCATTGATTTATCTCTGTGTAAACAGGGAAGATAATTATGCCTCTCTTTACTTTGGGCTAATATTGTCTCCTCTGTGCTAGAACAACTGAGTTGTTGTTCTTGCAGAGAGTAGATGGTCAGTCTGGTGGACATTCTCTTCAAGCCTGGACAGTATCTTCAAGAGTACTTGAGAAGGGGGATGCCAGTTTTTAGATGTTTGCCTTTTTTCTTCTTCCTTTTTGTGGTGTTGGGAGAACCTGTAAATGTATAAATTGACTCTACCTGAACCTGTTGATTGAGACTGTAGGATCTTGGATCTTCCAACTCTGAATTCCAGTGAGCCCAACCTTTGCTCATTCCCTGTTGCCTCAAAGGGAAACAGTCCTTCCGTATATCTTTAGGAGACATGGGAAGCTTTTTGTATTTTATTTTCCACAACCTTTGTGTCTTACAGGCTGATTGGGAAGAAGTATCCAGTGGGCAAGAAAGGTTGACTTGTATGTAGGCTTTCCTCTTTGTTGTTGGCATGGTCTCCCCTCTCCCCCCCCCCCCCCCCCGCACCTCAGCCTCTCCAAGGTTTTATGCTTGTTGCCTGTGTCAAAGGCTGTCTTCCCTGGTGTGCTTATTGCAAAATTTGTGTACTGTTTGGAGGTGGAGCTGGTCTTTGGATACATGGGAGCCTGTTTCCGTGTTCCTGCTCCACTCTCCACTCTCCCTTGTAGCCGCTGTGCCTACGTTAATGCATGCACAGCTCCAAATCCTGCTGTCAGGGAGCAGTTCCTCTGTATGTCTGTGACTGTACTTGCTGTAATTCAAAGCTCTTCTGGTTAGATACCACAACCAGATCCCTCACCACTGGCTGAATGAAAGAAAACCAGCCTAATAATTAGATAACAAGCATGATTTTTTTTAAACGTGTTGGGAGTATTAAAGAGAAACCAAACCTAGCCTTAAATGTCATTAAAAGCGATTTTGTTCTCAAAAGTGTTGGTGTGTATACTGTACCTTTTGGGATTTATGTTCCTTTTATTCAAACTCTCTGTACTACTACTTGTCATCCCTGCACTGTATCTCAGGATGAAAATAGTTATTAATATTTAAACCCCAAGAAACAGCTTCATTGTCCACACATTTTTGCCACTGGAACATGTCTTAAAAGGTTCATTTCTCTTAATTGCTTAAAATACCTGTTTCATTTCTGGATGAATTTACTATTTGATCAGTTTTTCTCAACAGCCTGGATCCAGGCTGCCTTAATAGCGGATGGCTTATTGTATATGTTGACCAGATATTGGGAGAGGCCTCTGTGTTTATTATATTGGTGATATCAAGATAAAACATTGAAAATGATACCAGTGTCAGATCTACGGGCAACTTATTCAAAAAGCTTATCTCTTGGGGTGGGGGGTGGTTTCCCACTGTTCCAAGAACTAAGTTCCCTTAAAGGGATTGCAATTGGAGATAGGAGCTTGAGCCATTGATTTCCACCCATATAATTCAAAAGAACAATTAACTGACCGAGATGCTTTCTAGTTTGTTATAGTACCGTGATGGTGAAGCTATGGCACGGGTGGCACAGGTGGCACACAGAGCCATTTTGCTGGGCACACAAGCTGTCAGCCAACTTACCTCCAGCTGAGCATGCACATGTGATTGCACGTGCATGCATGCGCAATTGCAGAGACCCAGCTGGTCTTCAGGCCTCCGCTATGCATGCGCACAATTGCAGCAGGAAATCCAGCTAGTCTTCAGAGCTCTCCTGCGCATGCACATGATTGCTCATGTGTGAGTGCCTATGCACAGTGCACATGCATTACACGTACAAAAGCTGCATGCATGCACAGATGGTGTGGTTGCACATGCAACGCATTGGAGGAGCTGCACACAATTGCGGATGGCATGTGCAAAGCACGTAGTTTTCTGCACTCTGTAAGTAAATGGTTCGACACCATTGTTATAGTACCTTAGCAGGGCAAGGTGAATTTTAACAGAAATTGATAATTGCACTTCCAGGAATGTCCTAAGGGTATAACTATAAAGCAGCAGGATTCCTTCCTTTGCTGTTTCCCTTTGTTAAAATAGCCCATGTTTTCATGGGTTATGAGATATCCAGAGAATTTGTCCAAAGCAAAAAGGCAGTCACTTCATCAGTTCTGCTCTTGGCTTGGGTTCCATCGCTGCTTGTAATGGTTAACAAACTTTAAGCATCCGTTTACATGAAAAAAAGGAATGTTCCTGAATTAAAGCATTGAAATCTAATTAATAAACCAGATCGAGTCCAACATGTTGTGGCTGTTAAACAGTCTCCTGTTAACTATGATAATTCATTATCTGCCATAATGCAACCTCAAAGGGGATTTTTCAGCACACATCTTTTCTCAGAACTATAATTATTGATGTCTCCACTATTGCTCATTCCTGGTTTATCAACTGTACATTTGGGCAGATAACATGAAAAAACAAGCTTAGTTCAAAACTAAAGTAGGGTTTGGATCTTCCCCTTGTGTATTTTAAAACCACAGTATTTTTTAAATGCTTAATTAAGGCATAGTAATTTAGCATAGACTTAACAGCCTCAAAAGTCTATGCTATTAAAATCCAGCAGGCAGGGAAATTTTGTCTTGAGATATTGGAAAATGCTGTTAGTTTGTTTATTTCTGCCACTGCTGTGCCCATGTAATTGAAGAACTTTGGTTATTTTTTAATACTGCAATTTTGTAAAAAAAAAAAAAAAAATGGTACTAAGAGTGAAACAGTTAAAGCCACTACTGAATTCTATATTCTCATTAACTAGCATAGCTGATTTTACAGTGTAGCACTTGGAGGGCCATGATACCTATTCCTTAGGAGAAAATATAGTTCTAATAGGCTACTATGTTATGCTATAAATGTTTTATACTACCATTCTTTACAGCTAGGATAACCAGACTTCAGCATTTTATGTTTTGGAAGGTCCAATGCTTTCCCACTATTCATTAAATCTGCCCATCACTTTCCCTCTGCATAAAAGTATACGCCAGGCGTGTTCCCTCTCTATTTTTCAAATAATCTGCCCTCCTATCTTTGGCCTTCTTGCTGTACACCTGGCAATCTGAAACTCCATCCATCCCCCAACTGGATTTTTCAAACTCTTAGTTCATGAAAATACCGGAGCTTGGACAGTTTTTAAAAAACACAATTATAACTTTTGTAAACAAATGGCATTGTTACACAACAATCATCCATATTTGGGAATCTCTGCTATGCAAAGATAAAACAGCTTACTTTTACATAGGATTGCAATCTCAAAAACCCAAGTCTTTCACCTGCATAAAACATGTGCACAAAAACATTTGGGGGCGGAGAAGCACATATGGATATTGCAAAAGCATGTTAGTGAAAAAAAAATGGCAGTACCTGGAGTTAAATACATTTACCTGTATTATAAACATACACTATCTAGGAGGGACAGATAAATAAGATTTTCCCCCTCCCATTTTTGATGTAACAACGTACAATTCAATTGAAAATCACGCTGAAATATTTTAGGGGGAAGGGGGGGGAAATGATTTAAAAAATGGATCTGGTTGCATAAAACCAGCAATGTGCCTTTTGACTTCATTGTCTGCATTCAATCTTTTGGGTAAGAGGCTATCGGCATGGCACGTTTCCTGTGCACAGGCTCTCTTCAGGCCATCCCCCAGATTTTCAATTGGATTCAGGTCTGGGCTCTTGACTGAGCCATCCCAAAATTTTGATCTTCTTTTGATTAAAGTTATGCTCTTGATTTGGATCATTTGCTTTGGGTCATTTGTCGTTCTGAAGGGTGAAGTTCATCTTCAGCAGAGGTCTGAAAGTTTTGTAAGTCAAAACGGACTGATACTTGGAACTATTCATACTTCCTTCTACCTTGACCAAAGCCCCATTTCCAGTTGAAGAAAAGCAAGCACACTACTGCCATCACTATGCTTCACTGTGGGGATGGTAACCTTTTCGTGATGTGCAGTGTTGTTTTTACCCCAAATAGCGTTTTTGGAATTGTGGCCAGAAAATTCAACTGCATCAGACTAGAGCACATTTTCTCATGTGCTTTTGTCATATTTGATGCAGGTTTTTGCAAAACGTAGCCAAGCTTATTTTTTTTTTCTTTGCAAGAAAAAGCTTCCATCTTGTTACCATACGCCACAGCCCAGACATATGAAGAGTACTGAGATTGTTGTCACATATGGTATACAACAGGGTGGATTTGATTTAAATTGACTTGTAAATCGATTTAAATCACTAGTAAAGAGGCTTAATTTAAATCACCTCAATTTAAATCAGAATTTTTAAAGAGCAACTGTTTTCTCTGTCCTGCAGCAGCTCTTCCTCTGATCTGCTGTTGACAGTCCCAATACTGTAGAATATACAGCCTGATGCTACATAACTAAGCTCCATTTCATGCTAAATAAACTAAATTATTAATGTATCCTAGATAGAAAAATATCTTGATAGATTTTTACCCCAAAAGCATTTTATTAAAATAAATTTGATAAAAATATAAAAAAATCCAATTTAAAAATTAAGCAATCCATTTTTGATGGTTTTTTAAAAATCATCTATTTTTATCTACCCTGGTATACAACCAGTACTTGCCAGAAATTCCTGCAGCTCTAATATTGCTATAGGCCTCTTGGCAGCATCAAGGACATTTTCTTCTTGTTTTTTTTAAATCAATTTTGGAGAGGCATCCAGTTCTTGGTAATGTCACTCTTGTGCCAGTTTCTTGACTTGTTGATAACACTCTTCACTGTGTTCCATGGCCTATTCAATGCCTTTGAGATTTTTTTTCTTTTCCTTCCAACAATGAGATCCCTTTGATGTGCTTGATTGGTCATTTTAATTGATGGCAGGTGTGTACTATTTTAACATCAGTTTGAATGTGATTGGTTAATTGTGAGCATGGGCACATCCCTACATATAAGGGGGTGCAGATACTTACATAATGTGTTTTATTTTCCCACTTAAAAGGTTTCAGTTTCAATTGAATTATACAGCTTACGTTAAAGGTGGAGAAACTTCTGAAGTGATATATCTTGGTCTCGGGTTTTTTTGTGTTTTTTTTTTTACATTTCAAAAACCTGGCAATTTATGTATACATTATAGCCACCTTATGCACCTGTTTACAGACCATAGTCTGCCATTTATGTCTGTGCTCACACAAAGTTGCTGACAAGAATAGAAACCGCATTAAGCCAAACTATATGTGTTGAGTATGCAGTTATATGCAGAAGCTGAGTATTCCCAAACAATGGTTTGAAACACACAGCTCCAGCAGACCATAAAACACTGGCAGGAAACACAGAGGAAAGTGCTACAATGGCTTTCACAGCCCCTCCACTTGGATTTTATTGAAAACCTGTGGGCAGATCTCAAGCATTCAGTCAATGGAAGGAAACCTAAAAATATTTCTGAGCTAGAAGAGTATGGGGGGATGAGGAAATTAGAAGAGAGGGGCTTTTACAGGAAATTTTGGAAAATGTATTTCTGGCAAAGGAGGTGAAAGGTGGGAGGAATAAAGATGGTGTCTTAATCTTGAATCATACGGCTAAAAGCTCTTCAAGTTGGCAGAAAAGTAGATTTATCATTGCAACATCCAGAGATTGGATTAGCTTCTGTTCGTTTAGAGATTTATTGAAAAAATTGATCCCAGGTACCTAAACATTTGCATACAATTGTAAAACATATTGCATGGAAGGGATTTCAGATCAATGTTTACATTGTAGCTGTATTGTACGGAGTCTCAAAACATTTTCAAGCTGGGGAACTTGCCTATGGAAATGAACAACCATTATGGTCCACCAACAGGTAATTATCTAAAAATATTCTGCAAAGCATCCTGATCAGCTTTTGGTTCTTTCTCACAGAGCTGTGCATTTATTTAAGACTGGAATTCTTCATTTTTGTCATATATTTGTCAGGTGGCTTTCCTGCTGCTGTGGCCGACTGAGGCTGGATTCAGTAGTAAAACAGTAGTTTCCAGTTGGAAATCAACATTATCGTTCATGGTTCCCCATCCGGCGAGGGGAAAAAGCAAAAACCTTGCTGCCATTAAATGAGAAGACTAGGAATTTTGCAGTTGTCACATGAATGATGCATCTCTGGCCTTTGCAGAAAGTGTCACAGTCAAACAATTATCTTCCTAAAGAATAAGCCTGAAAACATGAACATTGTGCTGACAAGCCTGTTTCATTTTATGATTTGCAAGAAAATGTTTTGAATACAACTTATAACTGCAAGCAATGATGCAACGGTTTCCAATCTTTCCTTGAAGCATCAGCTTGCCTAGTGTGGTTATAGTGAATTGTCCCATGGCTAAATTGTCACAACCCCAAACTTTTATTAAACCAAATCCACAAGATGAGCAGGAATGGATTACACTCAGACTGCCATCCCTCTGGCGATGGCATCTGGCTGAGTAGTTTAGCTCACCTTTGCCCAAAAACTCAGCATACCAGGGGGCAGGCAGGCAACTTGCCAAACGTTCCCAGAGCAAATAAAGAATCCGCATGAAGCAGTTTGTTCCAAAGTCTGACTGTTATTACAATCATGTAAAACACAGCTTTTCAACATCCTGTACAATCCTTTTGGATTATTATTTTTTTAAATGAATAATTATTGCTTTACCTTCCCCCAAGCACAGACATAAAAGAGAACGACGGCAAGACTACATCACACAGAATCACCAAGGAAACACACTGAGGTGTCAAGAATAGCTGTTCACATGGGACATTTTAGGGTGACAGTGGCAGCAGACCCATCAAAGTGCACAAATGGGGGTTCATCTACCGAACTGTCGGTGCTCCAACTTTCAGCAGTAGGAAATGTCCATAATCCAAATGCCTGCACTAGTCTGATCCAAGAGTTGGAGCTGGTCCATCAAGATAACATTAGACTTTAAAATGAAATACATCTTAACTCTACTTATGGAATCAGGGAAATTCCCTGACGTTTTCCTGAGTTTCTTAAGGAATACTGACTGTTTCTCCTACTAGGGAACATTTTAGACACACTTGGTTCAAGGGCTGGTCAAAGTTTGTTTCCATGCAGGAGCTCGGCTGCCTTTGCTCTAACAGCTTGCTACCCCCTCCTCAAAATCAGGGTGATGCCTTCCCCCATCTTATTAGTGCAATAGCCGCAGAGATAACAGCATCAAAAGCAAACCTCAACAAATTTGCCTCCTACATGATTATTCTGATCAAAACCAAACCAGGCATTACTGAAGTTTAGACAGAAATCCATGGAACTCCTTTAATATCATAGTTTGTGAAAGGATACTGTGGAAGTAAAAGGTTTCCACACCTCTAATGCCACAATAATTTTTCTATCCCAACTAACCTCTAGCAATGAAAACCCGCAAAGTAGGGCTTGCGTAATTAAACCTTGTGATTCACTGGAATGCCCGTGTTCGTTCTTAACCTCCTAATCAAAGTATATTTAATCCTCATTCTTAGACGAATTCCTTAGCACAAGAACACAATTGAGATTTACTGAATGTTTCCCTAGGATATTTGACTGTTGTGGTGAAGCACTTTCAAGATTTGCTCTATCCTGTAACCCACAAGTTAAAAGTTGGTTCGAAAACTACAACGTTTGACTGCTCCCCTCATATAACTTGGACTATCACCCCAGGTTTGGATACGGTGGACTGGAATACGACCCCAGCTTTGGACAAGGGTCCAATGTTGTTCTCGTGGGACATGCTTGTTGGTTTAAAGTGGCATAAGCGGGGCATTAGGTCCAGTAATGCTTTTTTTCCTTTTGCAAAGACTGCTTTCAAATTATCTTTGGAAGAAATTGAGAAAAGAGGAGGAGGAAGAGAAAGAGGTGAAAGAGCAGTAGATGGATTGGCATTCAGAGGAGTTAGAAAACAACTGTAGGCATTACTCTTGATTTCCAAAATACTTTAGATTTCCATTTCATTCATAGGAAGGAAATATTTTTGGCCCAGAAATTATACTGGGAAGCCTTAAGCGCTAGCTTCCAGTTTTACTTTGGTGGCTGCACTACTAGAAAATGCTACATCTTAAAGCACATCTAAAACTATAGTTTATTCAGGTTTTAAACATCTGCTCAACTGTAATCATATGAATATTTTTTCATAATACAGTATGCAGCGTAATACATGCCTACATGTAAAGCTATATTTGAATTGCTAACATAAATAAAACAGGTACAATTTTAAATAATATGCACATGGATGAGTAACCTGTCTCATCCTCTAGGCAGTAACTACTTCCATTTAGGAAACAAATTTTCTTCTGTAACTTTACACAAGATTAATACCATTACACAAGATTAACTTCTGCACGGCCAAATAGGTTTGTGTGTATGTGTGTTGTTCTCTGGATTCAAAGTATTGTCTTCCCTAATATTAAAAAGGATATATTAATGCCTTGAGAATAAGGATGTTCCTTTCTTGGACTTCATCTAAAAGCATGCTGCTGAAATTAAATTTTGTGAGTAAATTGTTTTGGCATCTGGTTTTGCTACAAAGAGACTACTCAATCAAAAAATGCTATGTTTCGAAGTTATGTAAGCAAATTATTTGTCTTCCTGTCATAGTCCATTGTTTCAAAGAAAAGGAGCTTCTGGATCTCTTTCAGCTACAGTTCAACATTTTTATTAGGGTGCTTCGTCCTAGAGTTTCAAGTCTTTGGTCTCTTTTGCAAAAAAAAAAACAAAAAACAAAAAAAACCCTCAAAAACAAAAAGACATCCAGTCAGAAATATGTGGAAGCTTTTGTTTTTGCGTTCTGAAGGACATCAATATTTTCCTATGAAGTAGCATTTGGAGAAGAGCTGGTTTTTCTGACTGTTAAAATACTCCTTTTTGTAGTTGGGAAAATATGGCTCTAATCAGCCAATGAATCAGCCAACACTAAGGCAACTATGCAGAATGGGGGAGTGTATTAACATTGCAGCTATATGTTGAATAAGGCCTGTGATATGAATGGTGAGGGGCAGTTTTGTTTTTTTAACAGCATAATTTCCTACCAGGTACCTCTCTACTGAAGACACAAGCCTTGGCCCCCCCAGCCCCACAATTCAGCAACAGTCTTGCTCAAGTACAGCGGGGAGTGGCGCCAACGTCCTCCTTTGTCTCTGCGGGGAAAGAAATTAGGAGACTGAAGGGCCATAAGAAAGCCCTTAAAAGTGAGTCTCCACCAGTCTGGGGCTGAAAACGATAATCGGGTTCCACTTGGGAGCAAGTGAAAAAAAGCTCCAAAATGCAAATATACCTTCCTGTGTTTCTCTGGTATAAAATTTACTTATGGACAAGAGTTAAGAGAGGCCAACAAGGCAGCTGGCAAGCAAAGAGTGACCGAAGTGAATTGCTCAATTACCAGTTGTGAAGTACTGAGGTGTACCGGCTGTATTTCTACAATGGAGGGACACACACACACACCACAGCAGAAGGGAAAAAGCCCAATCCCATGGGCTTTGCTGCTTCAAAAGACACTTGCATGTCTTCTACACCACGGGTCTCCAACCTTGGCAAGTTTAAGACTTGTGGGCTTCAACTCTCAGAATTCTGGGAATTGAAGTCCACAAGTCTTAAACTTGCCAAGATTGGAGACCTCTGTTCTACACAGAGGAATGCAACTTGCCTTTTCAACAATTCTAAACCCCACCTTGTTCCAGAAATCGGGCATCAGGTTATGAGTGCGACATTTGAGCACGTTGGGAAATCTAGACCAACATTTCTTTAACTTGGACATCAGCTAAGCTAAAAAAAAAACAACCGCAACAACTAAAAAACCAAAAAGAAAAAATAACTCCAGCAAAGAACATTTTCTAGTCTGATGCTGCCTGGGTAGGTATAGGGCAGGACACAATAAAATATATGCACAAATTAAAAATATTCAGATGGAGCAAGGCCTGCTCCTTCCCCTTTCCAAACACAACTTTACAATAGCAATAGATAACACTGAACTCTTTACGTGTTCTTGAAGTACATTTCCCATCATCCGCATCCTAAGGACATGCAAATTAGAGCCCAGAATCTGGATGGGGATGGACTTGCCACCCTCTTTACAATAAACAGGCTCCCTTTCTTGGCATCTTAAAGTAACACTACACCTTGCTTGCTACAATTCCTTGAATTGTCCATTAGTTATTCTTGAAATGTGTGTCACAGATTTAAGGCATGAAGGTATTTAATGTGCATCTGATGCTGTAAAACGTAACTGATGTAAAAAACAAAAAGCATGCACTGTAGAATTACAATAGTCTTAATGTGTTATCACACCTTATTAAAAACAAAAGGAAACATAATTACAGAAAAACTGAAAACTCAAACTATTTCTCATCAACCAAAAAGGAGCCCATCTTTTGCTTCTATTAAATTTAACTGCTACGAATGCAGCCATCAATTTTGCATGCTCTGAAAAAAAAATCTCAACTGGATTATAAATTAAATAAAAGCTTTGAATCTTTACCATTGGAACTGCATCCTGGAGAAAGAGATGCCAGTGGTTACTTTTATCACTGTGTAGCAGCTAGGGAAGTTATAAACTTGATGAAAGGCTCTACTCTGGGGAACTGTCTTAGCTACCAATATTTTCTCTGTTTTTCTTCTGTCAATGCAAGACTTGTTTATTAATCAACACAATACTCATCTAAGGTAAAAGTATTTCCAAAGGGATGGCAATGGCATGAGGGCAAGTAAGCTGTCACAACTTCCTTAGGATGTGAAAGTTGCATTGTAGTGCAATTAAACACTTCTTGCATTCCAAACTAATACTTCCTGTTATAAATCCTTAGAGGATCCATGCTCATAAACAAGTTGAGGATTGAGCAAACTTAGAAACACCGGATAGCATATTGCAAACCATCAACCTCTTTATCTGGATTTCTCTCTGAAGCTGCTGTGTCTGTAACACTGAAAAGTTCAACTGCACCAAAGTAAATCTCATCAATGTAAACAAGGAGGTATGGTGGGATGAGAGGAACCAAAGTTTTAAAAAGCCATGTCAAATTGTCTGATTTCAGTGAAAGGACACACATATGATGTGTGCTTGATATGCATAGATGCTATGAAAATTAACTTCCCTGGCATAAATAGTATGCAGAGCCTCATATGCTACAGTACTAAATTGAAACAAAAACATTACTATTGCGACCGGAAAAAAAAATATTACTGGCCCAAATTTAGAACTGACTGGTTTCTTCTTCCTAAAGTAACTCCTTTTTGGACTTGCTGCTCTTCTGAATTATGTCTTTAATTTCTCAGTTGCAAGGCTTTGGAAACACTGATGTTTTTAGAAAGTTAAATCTGTTAAAACATTTATCTAGTGAGGAAAAAGATGAGACGTACAATTCAAATATTTTGGAGAACCACCCAAATCTTGTGTAAAGGGCTTGTGTAAAGGGCTGCAGCCTGGCCTGACCTGTCAACTTTAACCTGATTTCCTGAATAAAATGTTGATGAACGAAGCGATCACCTTCCTAATTTTGCTTCAGGCTTTGCCTTCCTTTCCAAACTCTTGTGGAAAACATTATCTGACTCAAATTTCCTCTTTCTCAGTAAATTTTAGAAGATGACCGATTTAGACTTTTGCCCCATGGCAGAACAGCTTGAAGAGAACGTGTTCTCTGAATGTGCTTTGAAAAACTTGGGTGGTACTTTTGGTTTTTGAAATGCAGGAGAAGCACCCGGAACATTTTTCAACTTCTGAAGACAATCACCTGCTACCTCAGCTTCCCCAGGGACAAGATTGCATTTTTCACCATCCGCTGTATGACAGAGGCTGGTCTCTGGCAAAGGGAGAGCCACCTGCTTTTTGCTCAAGCAGTCTTGATCTGTGGCGTAAGCCAAATGAAGAGGGGTGGTGGTTTTTATAATTCTGAAGGGGCTGTGCTGATCCTGCAACACAGGAGACGAAGTAGGCCGGGCTTGGAGGCCTCCAGGCAGCAAGAGGGCATCGCAGCCAGGCTCAGAAAGGACCGGCACGCTGCCTCCCCCAGACAATCGCTTGGAATGTGGCAGCATGGGGAATGAGGTGAGCTGGCCGTCGTTTTTTGGCAGTTCTGCCAAATCTGTCACTTCTTGGGTTTGCCTTTGGAGACTGTCTATCTCCCCAAGTGAAGCAGACTTGGGTATAGAAAACTTTAATACTGGTGTGCCGGGTTCAGTTTGTGGTATTGAATCTGCCAATTTCATAGAAGCGGGCGCCTGTTTTGCTTCCTCATCTTCATTTTCAGACAGGTTATCGTACTGGGATACATTAGAAGGCCGTCGCTGGCCATCTTGGAAAGGAGGGGAGAGAGCAGCAGATGTCCTCTCTCTACATGGCACTACTAGATTTCCTGGCACGTCGTGCAGTATAAAGAGGCCGTGTTCTGCAGTAGAAGATGCTTCTGTACACGGGGGATGCTGTAAATCATCTTTAAGCAAGGCAGCATCTTCAGATACTAAATCTTCAGAGGAGCAGGTTGGGCTCTCCTGCTCAAGAGCAGCTGCATTTTGCACAGAAGGTGCAGAGTCTAAGTGATGCAGTGACTCCGATCTTCTTAACAAAGTTGTACTGTCGTGGCTGATAGACAGGTCAGCTTCCAAGGGTTGACCCTGCAAGTGGGACTCCCAAGCAGAATTGTTTGTTGTCTGAGCTTGTAGCACAGGGGGAATAATGTGGTCCCTATCATCTAAAGGAATGTGTTTATTTTCCTGTAAGCTGCACTTCTCAGAGTCACTGCTTTTTAATGAATTGTCCTTCCCACTGTCTGAAGCCACATGTTGATTTCCCTCCGTTGTCTGAATGTTATCTAGTATTATAGGATTCTCCACGGAAGATATTTGATCGGCACTTTCTTCCGCTTGGTACTCCTCAGTTTCCAAAATTTCATTTGGTGAAAGTCTTTGGAAAGGATTGTTATGCGTATCCGCCAGTTTGTTCTGCAAGGCTGTTCCATTGTGCTCTGGAGAAGCTCTTTCCTGTATTGCCATATTTGAATTATCAATTCCTTCATTCGGGCAATGAGGATTTTTATCAGGAGAAGATTGTATTACGACATCTTTGTCATTGCTGAAGTCACTGATGGCCGTTTTCTGACCATTATTGGCTATGCTGGATTTCACCGAGAGTAGATTTAGAGAAAGTTCCACCCCCAGGGGTGTTTTGGGGAATTCTTCAGATTTTGCTGCAACAAAAAGGTACAAAGGTACAGACCTGCATTAGTCTATTAGACGCAATCCAAGGAGAAACATGAAACGTAGTGACCTGGATTTTATTTTGTTTAAGTAACAAAAAGCAAATTAGGCATCAATAGCAACTTTCTAGAGACAACCACCACTGGGATTAGGAAGAGGAATATGCAAATTGTCTCAAGTTTTGTTGAACACTTAAAAAGGTATCTTATATAGGACTCCTGGAGAAGAAATGGCAGAGCTGATGACTGTGACTAAGAACAAGAAGCTGACAAGTAAATGGTCTCCTTCAACCCTCTTTGGAGAGGATGCAAGATTTTTCAGATTTTTTTATACCTCGCTTTTATTATTATTTTTAAATAAATAACTCAAGGCGGTCAACATACTCATTACTCCTTCCTCCTCCTATTTTCCCCCACAACAGCAGTAACGGTGGGTTGGGCTGAGAAGGAGTGACTGACTCAAATTTACGCAGATGGCTTTCATGTCTAAGGTCCATGTTCTCCCTAAAGTTGCTCCTTCCACGGAGTTTGCAAGATGGAAGCACTGGGAGATGGAGGAATTTGCCAGTCTTGCCCCAGCCACAGTGGAAGACTTCAAAGGACTCTAAATTTGCACCTTTGGGGGGGGGGGGGGGCTAACCATCTTTAGAAATTGCCTATTAAGTCCTTTAAATAAATTAGACATCTTCAAAATCATAATGCTGGAAAACACTGGGTAAGCGCTTAATCCTTAATGCAAGAGAATGAAATCATATTTTTACAAGCTTTAAGAATTCAAAATAAACAGCAAAAAAACACAATAAGGTTTTGGCTGTAGAAAATTTTAAATGAATTAAGGGTTCAGAAAAAGTTGGAATAACATTTTGAATATTAAGACATTGAAATTCATTTTCTGTCTTGTATTTTTGTGGGAAAAACAAAATATTTTCAATTTTGGAGACCTAACAATCTAAGCAACTTACAATGGCATTCAGAGATATTGTTGAGGTATGGCAATGGGGCTTTGGATAAATACTGTCAGCTATGTTGTTTTTATGAATACCCTGTTCCCAGAAGAAAAGAAGAAGAAGATGCTATAACAGAAAAACTTATCTGACACTATCATGGAGAACAACATGAACAAGTATTGATCACTGGAAATAAATAAATTGAATGAGGGTATGAAAATTAAGAAGGAAATAAAAATGTCTTCAAAAGAATAATTGGAATAGTTTCTTTCTGCACACAGACCAGCTGCAGCTGCATATGTAAATCACAAGACAATGTGTGAAGGTCAATCAATCAACTGGTCATCTCAATAAGGAAACCTCTCCAAGGAAGCATATATGGTAATGTCCCTTTAATGCTCACACTCCTTTCCATTTGTGACAGGTAGATTTTCAATGTAATTGTCTTCAGCACTAACTTTTAATGTTCTCATTATTGATTACTGCTATTTTATGGTGTTTGGCCTGGACAGTTTTAATTGGAATGGAAAAGAAACCATTCATTGTTACAGCCACATAGTATAATATAATCTATATCCTAACTGGCAGAAGAAGCACAAGAATTTAGATTAAAGTTTCCATCTGCTCTGAACCTGGGATCTTCAAAATGGAACACAGATATTGTACTCTTGAGTATGATCCCACCTGTAAGAAATCCAGCTCTCTCTCTTTTTATTATGATTGTCAAAATGTAGCTTTGGAAAAGGTGCTGCATTTATCCAAGAATTTTTGTGTGCAGATTCATATAATGATGCAAAAGTTATTGTGATTAATATTATAATGAAATGAATTATTTTCGTTGGGTTTTATGGACAAAGAACTAGAAAATAAACATGGGAAACATATTGTATCTGCAACAAGATTATTGTGGACACAAAGATGGAATATCTGCAGAGGATTGGATTGTAAAAATTGATGGAGCTTGTGGAAATGACAAAGCTGACCAGCTTAGTCAAGGAAAAAACAATACAGACTTTAAGACTGAAAGACTTAACTGGACTTTTTGTTGAAAGAAGAAAAGACTGAATTGATGATTTATGGATTTAGGAATTAAAAAGAGTGAAAGAAGGAAAGAATAAAATGGCAACACCTCAATAGAAAGAAGGATGGCAGTCATAATTCTATGTTTTCTTGTTTTCTTTTACTTATTTCTGTATACTTATTTTTTCTTACTCTTTTAAGGCTTTTAATTTTGTTCATTTTTATTATTCTGAAAAATTCTAATAAAAAAGAAGGAAAGAATGTTGTGATCATAGTACCCCTCTCAGCAAAACTAATTTTGTGAAAGTTGCTCTATTAGACGTGGCATTCCAAGCAAGTTAAGCTGCTCTCTATTTGTCTTAACAGGAATTAAACTTTCTATTCATAACAACCCTTTTTTTTAAAAAAAAAAAAGAATTGCATAATTGTTCAACTTCGACTTACCTGGAGGTGGAAGATCAAATTTCATTTTACGCAGTTCTGCCATGGATGCTTGTAAATGCTCAATTATAGTATCATCTTCAAATTGCAGAGAAGCAGCAATTTTTTCTTGCAGAAATTCCCGCAGATCTTCAAGGCTCATTTTCAACAAGCGTTCTAAGCAGGAAACAAAAACATCACCTCAATAAAGACGCTGCCATTATCCTGATACAATTTCTATTGAATGACATACCAATGCAGCGGATGAAATATGTTATTTAAATGAAGCATGGTAAATTTATGGTTATCTGTTTATATACCTTTATTTTCTGCCTTTGCGATCAAATGGATGTCTTCACATCCATCCTGGCAAGAATTTACAGGTGTGCAACTTAAAGACTGTGAAGTTGATATCAATTAAATTCTTTTCCATGAATAAAGCCATTCCCAGCATTTATAGTTAAACATAGAATGATTCTAGTATTCTACCGCTAGGGGGAGTAAAGCTACATTCTACAACGATGCCATCTGCAGCTGAAATTCAACTACAGGTAGCCCTTGACTTAAAACCACAACCCAGTCTAGAATTTCTGTTCCTAAGCAAGACAGTTAAGTGAGTTTTGCCTCATTTTACAACTTTTCTTGCCACAGTTGTTAAATGAATCACTTCAGTTAAGTTAATAACATGGTTGTTGAGTGAATCTGGATTCCCCATTGATTTTGCTTGTCACAGGGGCACAAAAGGGGATTGCATGACTCTGGAATGCTGCAACCGTCATAAAGGTGAGTCAGTTGTCAAGAATCTTAATTTTGATCATGTGACCACGGGGATGCTGCAACGGCTGTAAGTGTGAAAAACAGTCATAAATCACTTTTTTCAGTGCCACTGTAACTTCGAATGGTCACTAAACAAACTGTTGTAAGTTGAGCAGTACCTGTACCTGCAAGGCAATTTGGCCAAGCACATCTTCAGGATTTAAAGAACACTACTTTGCATTCAAAAATATGAGTTAAACTTATCTACTTCTGGCTGCCTGCAGTTTGGCAGTTCAAATCCCACCAGGCTCAAGGTGGACTCAGCCTTCCATCCTTCCGAGATGGGTAAAATGAGGACCCAAACTATTGGGGGCAATATGCAGACTCTGTAAACCTCTTAGAGAGGGCTGTAAAGCACTATAAAGTGGTATATAAGTCTTAAGCGCTATTGCTATTGCTAGTTTGAATTTAGATTTCATCTCTCAGGAATATTCTGTGTGCAGTGATCTGTTACATTTTACAAAACATAGATCTGGGATTATACTTTTGTTATACACAGTCACAGTAAGGCTACCTATAAACACTGATTATATATTTTATTTTACAAAGTCCAAGTATTCTTGGGCTAATGGCCAATTCTCACTTCTGCAATTTTCTAATGTATGATTTCCAAGATCATAGGCTGGATTCTGGTCTCTTATATGCAACTTTCTAGGGGCAGAGATCACACATTTGTTTAAAAAGGCAGCTGAGGGTTAGGGTTAGTGAATAGGTGGGTTGCACAAGTAGACAGAATTTGTATTTCTGCTTTGGGAATTCTATGTTTTATTTAGAGGGTATGACCATACTTATGTATTTTTTTCTTTTTACTAAATACTGGCATAAATTATTGCTGTCTCAAGAAGTTTTTGAGCTGCAATAAAAAGATTTTGAGAGGGAGAGGTGATCACACTTGCAATGCCAACAGAAGTTTGCCTGTCACTTAGATACAGAAAGCTGCCAATCTAAAGTTCAAAAAGTAAACTGCAAATGTTTTAAGATGCTATGAGACTCATTGTTCTGTTCTGTAATGATCAGATTAAGATGGCTTCTCTTGCTGGGATTTGCCAGAAAGGCCTACCTATCACTGTCCCTTTTCTAGCCTCTCCAACCCCCCAAAGCCCACCCAATAAACAAAAAAGAGGCACCAGCTGAATTTCTCTTTTATAACTCTTCTCAGATTTAGTTTTCCATACAAAGTTGCCTCTGACCTATGGGAATAATAAGAACGTGAATTTCGTTGTTCGTATTTTGTATACTATACTGTGGAGACCATTTGGTAATCTTTACTGATTAGTGTTTCTCAACTGTGGCTACTTGAAGATATGTGGACTTCAACTCCCAGAATTCCCCAGCCAGCCATCCCACATAGCTATAGCTATGCTGACTGAGGAATTCTGGGAGTCAAAGTCCCCACATCTTCAATTAGCCACAGTTAGAAACACTGGTTTACACTAGGCTGGGTTCCGAATTTCAGTTTGGCAATTCATATGGAGTTCCAGCATGGAGGCAGAGGCATGGCAGCTTCTGCCACTGTAGAACAGATGAATTTGCAAGGACATTCATAGGTACTTCTCATAGGAACAGCAGCATTAAACGGAACAATCATTTCTTACAGACAAAGCCACACTATCCAATAGAATTTGAAAGTTATCTTCTTAAAAAAATAAGAAATCCTGAGAGAAGCAAGAATGCACTGTCCCCAGAACAATTCCAGTTTTGCTGAAATTCTATTGCAATAACAAGGACCCATGAGCAGATTGCAGTTGTCATGGGAGCAAACAAAATAAAATTCTAAATCTGCCATCCTGCATTTGGGACAATGAAAGCACAATTTTCTGAACACTTCTGCAGCAGCCTTGTCTTTAAAAGATGCTTCTCCTTTTATAAATGTTGCATCAAGTTATTTAAAAAACACACACTGAATAATCAAACCAACTTCTTACTTTTATGCAGTTTGAGAATGGTGTATGCCATAGCTGTAAGAACCCGCTCTCCTTCCAGGATGTAAATATCCCACAACCGCAAAGTTAGTGTAAACGGAGTCTGTGTGTAGTGTTAAAAAAGATGTGACATATTGGCAATATGCAAACCACAATATATCTATAGAGCAGAAGGTCTCATCAAAATAACGTTTTCAAGCTAAATTCAAGACTAACACTCAAGTTCATTTTGTGACATATTTTTATAAAAATTCAGTAAGGGAAGGAGAATAAAAGTAGTCTCCATCTGGGGGATATTTTCTTAAAAATCAAATCAGACTAATCAGAAATTCCATATAACATGGTGTTGTTTATCAGTCAGAAATTAGACTAGATTTAATAATAAATGAACAGATTGCATTAATTTTACACTAATATTCTACAAAAAAAATTCTTTTTTCCTTAGTTTCTTTACCCCTTCGTTTATTTTAATCACTGTAGTGCATGTAGTTTGTTTTTAACTGTTTCTTATACCTTACTAATTAAATAAAAATATTTAAAACATGAGATTATAATTCTACATCAAATGAAAATAATTACAAGCAGAAAGACACAATGTAAATTAGCATTGTAATGACATTGGAGGAAGCATCTGAAACGTCTCCCAGTCCCTTACCCGGTCAATGAAGCACTGTAAGAACCACTTAGTTGTATAAATTCCTGTCAACATCTGCTCCTTATCCTGAGACGGAGGGAGGGAGAGACAGAGACAAAGAGAGAGACCAAATTAAAAAAATATATATCATTTTATAAGACAAGCAAATTAGAGATCTGTGAGCTGTAATTCACATGCTTTCGGCCTCTCAAGATCACCTCCCTCATAGATACTGGTAGTTTTCTTTCTTAAATTAAACTAGCTACCATGCAATAAGCAGTATTTTATTTCACTGGTTACTCATTCTAGTTCTCTTCCATATCTATTTTCTCAGTGGATAACTAATATACGGTAGTTCCCTTTCCCTCTTTTCTTCAGTACAATTGTGAACATATTAAGGAGGTTAATTCAAGATGCCTTTGTAATTGTGGCAGAGTGTATATTTTATCCTTCAACATTGAGTGTTTGTGTGTATTACCTAAAGAACATTGAGGTTTTTAATTATTATAAAAAACCCGTTTCTCATCTTGGTCTACTTTCTCAAAGGGATGGAGTGGGGGGAGTGGGGGGCGAGAAAAACCGCTATCCCTGGAGATACAATTCAGCTACAAGACTCAGGAGATGGTGCCATGGAATATATTTCCCCTATATTTCTCCATACTATTTGCCACAAGGTTAGGAGATCCCCGTCTATCTCATGCACAGGATTAATGGGAGGATCTTTCAGCACACAGTTGATGGGAGTTGTAACTATTGACAAAATATACAAAGAGAGGAAAATGAGCAAGAGGCTCCTGGGAGAAGTGATATGCCTTTCATGCTATAGATTTATCCCTGCTGCTACAAACATATTTCTAATAATGTATTCAGAGATGTGACACCTTTTCTGGCATTTGATGCAAAGAGCACTCTGAAAAAGAAGTAATGCATGGCAAACAAACAAAAAATCAAAAATGTAAGAGCAGAAATCAACATATCATGATACTGGTGCTGTTCCCTTGACGAAAGAAAGCATTACCAAGTGTTTCTTCAACTTTGGGAAAAGCTTGTTTAGGATTGCTTCGTGGTGAGCTTGGAATCTCTGCAACTTTGGAAATCCAGGAATGAAAAATCCTTTAGCAAAAAGGAAACAGAAGTACTAACAATGTATTAAAGAAGCACAGCAGAGCGGCTTACATCACTGCATAAGTACTGTAGTACTTGAATTTCCTTAGATTTCTGAGGAACTCTTAACGCCTTTGTGAAAATGCATTTTTGTATTTCCTGCCTATTCATTTGTGAGTTTTGCATTTGGACAATATCAGGAATTTATGCGTACACAGATCTGAGTATATAGCTGCAACTTTGCCCAACTTGTTGATGTTTGTATGGAAACTTTTGAGGAACTTACCCAATGCGTAATAAGTAACTTTTCATTCCATCAGGCAAACTGAGGAACCACTCTCAAAGTTTGCCTGATGTGTAGAGAAAAAGGTGTCTTCTGTACATCAGAATCCCTAGCCCCATTCTGGTGGTTCATATTTAAAACACAGCCTCTGGTACTACAGCAGTATTATGAAGTTGCAGAACAGCACAGAAGTTCAAAGGTTAATTTACTCCAAGAAGAGCCAATTCGTACATCATGCTTAAACTCAACAGTAATAAATGCAGACATGAAGAAGAAGACTACAAAAAGCACATAAAAAGGAAGAATCTAGATTTTCAGCCAGCCTGAACCCAAATATGGGATCATATAAAATACAATAAAGGAACGAGTTAATAGATGGAGGTGTTTGACACTGAAACCTTACCATGCATTGCATGCCGCTGGTTGGTAAGCAGTTGTGCCAGGGCCCAAAAGGCATCCTCTTCATTCAAAAACATCAACAAGATAGCTGCAATCTGACTCATGCCCTGGCAGTAACTCACTTCCTGGATGATTACACAAGATGAGCAATTTACAGGGTAGAGTGTATTGCACATACAAGCACAAAATGAAACTTCCCTAAGTTCACAATGTAACCGTAGCATTTTACCTCATTTTTTTTTTCAGACAAAAGCATGATTTGTTGACTCACAGAAAATTTCATTTTGATGGCAAAGTTCACTGATAGACAATGGGCTTTGGCAGAGGATACAGGGAAGAGGACTTCAAGAAATAGGGCTGGTGACTTGGTTTAACTCAATCGATGGTTATAATTGAACTTACAACTTCTTGTAAGATTTTTATGCACCTGAATCAAAGCTGCTAGGAAGATTCCATTTCGTTCCATTTCAGCCATTCAGTGCAATGGGTAACGAAGAAATTTCTCCACTTCCATTGTTTGGGTTGGAGTTCTTCATCCCAGAAGTGTTTCCTGCCTCACTCTGTGTCCAGCAGCTTGTCGATGTTCAAGCAGCTCCTCTTTGCTTTTCTCTTTAGTAACACTTATTACTAGTTGATGAGGTTCCCCCAAATTCTCTGGGAGGCTCGAAGAATCCTGAATAATGTTAGCACATTATTTTCAATCCAAAGCACCTTTTGAAAGTGTAGTTAGAACCAAATATATGCATTAAAGGAGTGGGCAAAGAAAACATTGTCCCTCCAGTCCCATCCCCGGGACTGCATGGTGTCAGAAAGAAGAAGCCAGGTGTTGTCTTTCCTACAATCTGAATCTAGAGATGTTATATGGAAAGAACCGTTTCAGCCCTTACTAGAAGGGTTAAAGAGTAGCTGGTTCTTGTCTTCCCTCACCTTCACTACTGGCAAGGTAAAATTGGGTGAATCCTAGGAGACCCTGCTTTAAAACACTCCTTTTGGGAAGACGAACGTTTTCAAGGGTCTGGAGAGTTTTTGTAACTGGAAATAGGCCCCTCCTCCCTTTTTCATTGGGTGAGAGGTAGGAAAACTTTGGGGAGAGATTTCTTTAAAATGCTGGGAAAAGATTGCAGGGAAAGCACCTGCATGTGTTTGTTTTCCGGTAAGGGACAGAACTAGTTGGGACTCGAGGGATCTGGGAGGCGACGTGTGACATTATTCATCCTTGATACAGAAATTCAGTCTGAAGTATTTGGTAAACGTTTTGACAGCTACATGCGGAAAACAATGCTATATTTAGATGGAGTTTGTAATATAAAATTAGCCCTAAGACATAAAAAGAACTATTGTCACTTCTCACATTTTCATGAACTGAAGTTATGTAACACAACATTGCATTGCAACGTAAAATAAGGAAAAAGCTCAAAAAAGCCAGTTTAAATTTTTGTGAAGGAAGAAAAACTATCTAGGTTAAAAACAGAAAAAAATATGTTTCCCATTTCATGGATCACTTGGATTAATAGAATTATTTAATTCCATTAATTTAATTTAATTAATTCCTGTTGGCACATCAAAGCAGCATATTCTGTAATTTAAAGACATTATAATTTCTGTGCACTTTGACTAAAAATAAGACAAGAAATAAGAAATTTAATAAGAAATTTGAATCACGCACCATGGAGTTACCACTGAATGAAGAAAGACCACAGAGAATTTAACCAACATCCTCATCTGACTAAAGTAACAACTATTTAGAAAGAATTATAGCATCCCTTTGCATAAATAGAGGTTATACAAATGATTGCAATTTATAGAAATCTCATCTTCATGAATAAGTCTGTACTGAAAATGATTTATTTTCTTATTTTTAGCCCAAGCATCATGGTTTATCTACAGGTGAAACTCAGAAAATTAGAATATTGTGCAAAAGTTCATTTATTTCAGTAAATGCAACTTAAAATGTGAAACTAATATATGAGATAG